>VWZS01006021.1:1814364-1930483 GCA_013397075.1 Rhabdornis inornatus | reverse complement strand
ACTATCAACTCCCAGGGGAGTACTTACAGAGAAAACTCCTCTTTGAGTTTTTCCTCCCCAGGTCAAACTATGACAGTATGGTTCAATAAAGTATTTTTAAATATTTCCTTTGGAGGAATACAGTAGTTTCTCTGCATTTATAGATATTCTGTGGCTTAAGTAAATTCAGTGTTTTAGTCCATCCAATAGAATTTATGTAATAGTGCATTTGTATTTATAGTATCAGGTTTATGTCTTTTTGTTTATAAGATCATGGAGTTTTTACATAGATCTGAAAACAGTGGCTTCAGTCGTCTGAAATGTAATAACTCAAGTAGGGAAAGTTTACAGAAAAAAACATTAAATCATTGGGTTTTGTCTCAGTGCCTCTTTGTTAGTTTTACTTTTTAATCCTTCTTTGCTAACTTTGAATGTTCTTTCTCCTGTTTTTTCTCCTTTCTGCCTTCCACATAAGTTATTTTGTTTTGCTCATTCTGACAATTATTTTCCAAGTGTGTAACCACTGGAAATCCATTATTGCTGTTGTGTAGCTGAGCTTCTCTGTTTCTAGAAAGAAGTTTATTCTTTGAAAATTGTAGTGATGCGGCTGATTTTTTTTTCTGAGAGAATTGAAGATTCGCTAAGACAATGAAGCATTTTCCCTTTTTATCTGCCCCCATTACTGCCCTCACTCTTTCTGCTCCACTCCCTTCCCTTCTTCTTTCCATGACTGTCACAATATTCCAAAAATGTGGCAACAAGCTGGCATCATACTGTGGACTTTTTTACATAGCCAAAATTAATCTACGCAGAACTGAACCTGGAATATATGAGTATGGGCATTTTCTGTATATAAATGCACATATACAACTCAAATATTATTCAGATAGTTTATTTTCCCTAATAGGTGATCTTATTTTTATATGTTTGTGAATAAATTCATGTTTTGAAAGGTCATCTAAACTACTAAGTGTTTAGAGTGATTTCCAAATTACTTACATAGCAAGTATTTCCCATGTGTTTCGCTTTTCACTGCAAAGGCAGTGAAGAAGTAATGTTTTCCAACATTAGAAGATTTAAAATCTGTGGTTAACAATTTTTTTTTAATATTTTGCCCTTAAGATATCACAACATATTCAATTTTAACTCCTTTTTCTCCCTCCAGAGAGTTATTGCTTTGCTTGAATGATTAGCATATACTCCAGTCACTGCCCACCATCATTTTGCTAAATAGATTTAGTCTAGATGGTGTATATTTCTCTTCTGGAAGTCCTCTCCTTCATCTTTTGATGAAACAGAAAACAAAAACCATGTATCTGGTGTATTAAGAAAACAATAAATGTTTTAGAAGTGTTTGTTTATAGAGATGCTTCAGATGATAAAAAAACAGAAATGTGTAGTCAGGTGTGACAGGTGCCTCTTATGCTGTTATCACAATGTGCCAGGAAATTTTTTCTAAATCACAGAGCCTCACTTTTGATCAAATTTCTACCAGCTGGATTTCCACTGTATTATATAACAAGCAAACTTTACTCTGGTATATTTATAATGCTCCAAAGTGATATGACTTCAATAGCAAGATTATTCGAGTCTTCCACTCTTAACATTGTATTTTACGACACTCACTTATTTTTTTTTAACTCACTGAAATTGACAGAACTGAGCATTACCTTTGAATGCATCAATATTTAAAACCAAGGAGACCACTTGATTCCAGGGTTTTGTAATACGCAAATATTTTAAGCACCCTAAGCAACACAGCTGCTCACAGGATCCCAAAAATTATAGATGAAGAATAATACTCTTTATTTCCAGTATTTATTCATCACCAATTGGAAAAAATCAAACAATTCACCTTTTTTTTCAGTGTTCAACTTACCTTGTGTCAAAATCATACATCTCCCATTCCACAGAGTACTGTCCTGGTAGTGAAATTTAGATATTGAAACCTATAAATGTTACCTGGTAATAATTCTGTAGCTTTAATTCTTGGTTTGTTGTAAGAGGACATAAAGCTATTCACGTAGCAATCCAGGCATGTTTACTTTTTGCTTCAGCAATGTGATTGAAAAGGAACATCCAAATATATATATCTACTGGGATTAAGATTTGTGAAATAGATTCCTGACATTACATTTATTCCTGAGCTAGAGAGGAGTAAGGAAATTTAAGTGAGAATCTCTGGAGGAGAATTTGAGAAATAAATTGGAAGACAAATTCATTGTTTGCAGCAAAATTGCATCTGCACTTTAGCTGCTGGCATTTTACTTGCTCCTCAGCTTGGAAATGAAATACTTTAAAATGGCATTTTTCCTTCTGATTCCTTTTGGGAAGACAAGTTTTACGTTGACAAGGAAAATGGGCTTTGGGAATGTGAATATTAGACTGATAATTCCTTAAAAAAGAAAAAAAAAGAAAGGGTAAAATGTCAGGGGAAAAAATGTCACAAAATATGGAACTTACTCCCTTTAACTCCTGTCAATGTTTCTATTTTTCATTTTTAAGTTATAAAACAAACAAGGAAATTGCCAATAAAACTCATGGCTGCCACATAGAAGCGGATTTCTAAAATCTTAATTTTTCTCGATGACCCCACATTCCTGCCTGCATGAAACTCACTTTCTTAAGAGTTTTCAGAATGTACCTGCGGGAGGACATTCCATTTACTTTTACTTTGAATTATTAAAATAATAATGGAAACCCTTGTATTCAATTTAAATGCAAAACAAAACAAATCCAACCTAAGCTAAACAGCTCATTCCTGACCACAAAGCATTTCTAGTGCTTATGTAATTCTTATACTTGGGCCATGAATATCAGGGAGTGTTTGCATTTGGTTTTTCCCTGTTGCACGGATATATCAAAATCTAACAAATTGACGAAAAAAAGAAATATTGAGCAGAAATCACCTTACTGATTCTAATAGGTCTTCTTCAGCTGATTCAGAGTATGCCATTGCATCTCACCCACTAAATTGCTTGTCTTATTATTTCTTAGCCTTAATTATCCATTTGCAGTTTTCAATGCTTGCTAACTTGGAAGTATTTTTTTCCATTTGTTGGTTTCGTAGACAATCCTTGGATTGCTATCTAGTATGAAACATTTTCACGTGTATCATGCTCGTTGTACTCTGGTCTGCTGTGTGTGGCATGCACAAGGTGACAGTGAAAGTAAACATATCTCACTTCTGGAGCATGTGAAAACTAATTCACCGCTCCCTACCATAATAGTCATTATTTCTTCACAACATTCTATAAACTTACAGTAAAAATTAAATATCTGAAGGAAAAGGGGAAATCTGTGCATTTCACAAGTGGCTACCAGTCCTGCTGTAAAATATTGGTATAACGTACTGTAATATGATTGATAAATGATGAAATATACGAGTATATAAAAATGAAATAGTTTTTAGAAAATAGCCCAAAAGCACATCTTATTTTTTTCTCAGTACAAGTATAGTATATATTCTTTCCAGGTGAGTTTTCCTGAAACTTCTATGCCGTGCCACTCCTTTTGTTAAGTCGGAAGAGAAAGCTGCATAGGAAGAACAAAATGTTTTGGAAATTTGTGGTGAAAAGAAAATAAAATTAATGCATTTAATACTTATGTAGTTAAAAAAAATAGATGAGTCATATAGGAGAAAAGCCATAATGCTTCTCTCTGTTGATGGAAAGAAGCAAGGGAATATTATTTTTTCAGAAAGTGAAAGAAAGCTTCTTATGTACATTTAAAGGTAAAGTTCTACATACAAGGCTGAATAGAATGTGTCTTTTCACTCTGGGTGATCTTCAGCAATCTGTATAAACTTATCCATCTTGCAGATTTTGTTAGGCCTTTGCTTGTGTAATTTTGATCCAGTTTTGACTGGTTTATATACCTCTGCTTAAGGCTACCCTCTTCATGTAATGATGTGATGTTTTTATTCAGTGACAAGAATAAATACAAAGTGTCTCTTTTGCTATTATCATACTCTGAAAATATAATAAAGGAAGAACTGTTTAGAACAGCATGAATCTCTTTCATAATATGTAAATTATAAATATGCATCCAATGGGCTAATCACAATGCATTATGCATCTTTTCTGATAAGCAGGAAAATTGCAGAGAGAGATTCAGATAGATACAATTAACAAAATGTAGAAAATTGTGGAGGAAAAAGGTATATTTCTTAAAAGGCTGTAATCACAGGGTTTAGAAATAAATCCTTTTTACAGATGATTAATTACACTGCAAAATACACTTTCTCAATCATCAAAATAGTAGTTTGTTTAATGTATGGTCTTTTACTGTCCTAAATAGTAGTTTGGAACCTCTCAGGATAGAGATGGTATCTTTTATTATGCTTCTGGATATAAGTAGTATATAAACCACATTTTGTGAGTGAAGTCTTAATAAATAAAAATATTTTGCAAAATAATTATAGATTGTATTAAATTTGCCTTAGAGTTTGATTCTCTAAAAGTTTGTTCAGCATTATATTTTCTAAAGAAGTATATCATCCTTTGTGTCTACACTCTTTGAACTCTTTCCCAATTAATATAGTGCAGCTTACCACTTGATTATTGGAAACACTGTTCAGCTATTTCACTAATAACACAAATTACACTGATACAATTTTAGCATGAAATATTTCTGACAAAGAGTCTGAGAAACTTTTTCGTATAGCAGTTTTAGGAAGCAGGGGAGGAGTGGCCTAGCAGCACTTGTGTTGATGTATCCAAATCCTCAGAAGCTCATAAAATGAATGTTTGAGGGTCTTTCTGCAAGCAGGAATTTTTTCTCTAAGCTGTTAGAAGATATCATGGTATAGTTCTCATTGACACCTCCGCCGCCAAAATTTGTTGACATGTAACTATGACTCCTGAGGATAGAACAGTATTCCTTTTGTGAAGACTGCAATTTCCACTAATGTTGAGATGCAGATGTAAAACCAATAACTCATACTCAAAAGCAAGCTTTCTTGGAAGAAAAGGTATGCATTTTCTGTTAAGTCATGTAAAACCTTTGAATAATGGATTACTATGAAAATTTACCAAGTATCCTAGACATATAACTTTTTATTCTCAATGACCTTGAGAAATTAGGGAAGTAGTTTGGGAGCATAGTCTGATTATGGTGTTAAATGTGCAATATAGGAGTTCTTAGATACTTTATATCAAGTAATTAATTAATAAAATGCATAAGCAGGTACTGAAATTCAGGACCTTCTCTCCAAGTTCAGTCTCTAATGTACTTTGTTCTTTGCTGCATAATGGACACGTCTATGTCAGTATTTTAGTATAGTTCTGGGGTGAGCTTTTGAAATTAATTGTATTATTTTCTCTGTTTCCTGGAAATTACCAGTGGCACAGCTATTGCGTGAAAAATGGAATACTGTGTATTGCATACTTTTCAGACTTTCCTTTGTAAAAACAAATCATAGATTTGGATGTGAACATGGTTTGCCAGAGGAGGACCTAAATCTAGGCCTACTGTTTCCCAGGTACTCCTTTAGCAGTAGACCAATGTTACAATGAATATGGTACCTTTTGAAGGGACATGAGAGGGAGAGAAAGCACAGGGGGAGGTTCATGTGTAGTGAGCACCCTAAACACCCCAGAAGTGCTGTGCACCTTTGAAATTAGGTTCTATCAGACTACCAGTTCAATCAAGATATTCTTTATATGAAGCTCAGAGTGAATCAGAGGAGACAGAGTCAAAAGCCAGCCTTTCCTACCCTGCGGTCATCAGCCTACTGTGCTTTTGAAAAGAACATCCTTTAACCCAGATTTCTTCCTTGCACTAGAATCTTTTCAATGGCTGTCTAAATTGTGGTGTTTGACATGATCCTTTCCAGATGCCGACAAACAGTTTTTCAAACTTTCAGGGCATGTAGATCTGTATATATGCTCCTTGAGCTTCTCAGGAGCCCCTCAATCCCTGCAGTGGTATAGTTTCCCAGGTCACCACCACACCACCCAGTCATATCTGCCTGCACTCTGCCTCTGGGGCCCAGGAAGGGCCACAGATCAAGTCGAAAATCATCTTTCCCTCTGCAATACTATATCCTAGTAAAGAAAAAGGTTATACAATAACATGTGCAAAAGCAGGCCTATCTGTCACAACACATCCCACATCTCCACAGCACTTTCATGAACGAGGCATCTCAAAATAAAACCATAGTTATGGCATTTTAACTTTGGCTTTTGTACAAGGACTGGTCTTCTCTAAGAGACACATTTTTTTCTTTCCCATTTTTCACACTTCTCTGAATTTAGGGAAATAACACACATTAATGAACAAATAAAGTCTATTTGATCCTATTATACCTCTACATCTGCAGGTTTTAGGTAACTAGATAGGTTTTAGATACCTACATTCTTCTATCACTGCCATCCTTCATGTAATCAGATGTCATATACTAATAGCTTCCCCAAAGGGCAAAACTTAAGCAGTCCAAAGAAAGTTGTTTCAATTCTGAATTAACAGTGACTACTAGATATCAAGATAAATACAATGCAACAACGGTTAGGCAAAGACCCTTCTGAAAAAATTATGTTGAATACTGCACACTACTTGATTTGTTACATGTCTATATTTATGGTGCTTCATATTCCAGATTTCGTTGTTTCAGGTTGCAGTCCAAAGCTGGCTCATTTATTTTGGCATAGATGTAGTAATTCCAGGAGTAGAAAATAATTATGTTACTGATGAAATACTGAAATCTCAAACTTGTAAGATGATGATGAGAATTACAGCCATTAAGGGGAATAATATTTAGTCAACTAAGTATTAAGGTTTTCAGCAGCATCACTGATCTAACTTGTGCTGGGTGTCAGAGTCAAATTCTGATTGCCATGCTGGTGCATGAGAGGGTGAGAAAATTGCAACCTGTTTTCCTCTTCCTCAGTTTCTGTCTTTACAACATCAACTATTTTCTTGCCTTTAAATATATTGTATCAATAGTCTGAATTTGCCATGTAGAAATATGGCGCTGCAGGACTACATTTACAGAATAAGATTTTGATAAAAGTGTAGGAGAAATAGGTGCATTACATCCTGTAGAGAAATGTATATTACCAATACCTCATTTGGTTATATTTCTCGGTGTAATATCTGTGTCATTCTGTGGTAAAAAGTAGAACTACTCTTCATAAAAAAACCCCATATATTTCATGAATATTCAATCTGGAGTTCAGTAGTCCATGGGGAAGTTACATCTCTTTTTCACGCAGAGAACTTAATTACATAAATCTTGTTTATGCAGAAAAATAACTCCAACTATGCGGAATAACTCCCATGTAAACTTTTAACATTATTGTTCTCTCCACCTTTCTTTCCTTCTGAAATCAAATGTATTAGGATTTTTTTAATTGTCCTCTGAAATAGGTTAAATTTTAGTTTCTCATTTTGGAGTTTATTCCTCACTTCAGGGTTAGCATTTCTATTCTGGAAAGGTGCAGTAAAGATAGTAGTTTTGATGACTTTAAATATCAGGAAAATCAGGATTTTAATTTTTTTTTCTTGCTAGGTTTTGTTTGTCTGTTTGTGGCTTTGTTTGTTTTTTGCAGGTTTTTGTTTGTTTGTTTTAACAAAGCCTAGAGATGCTTCATCATCTGAACTGTATGAAAAGTTTCAGTATCTTCAGTACCAAAGTCATAGCTTCATACTGTCGTGTATTGCTCTACCTTCTGAGTAGCATGTGCTGCATATATCATAAGAGACGTGGTACAAGTGATCCATTTTTAATGTTATTGTTATAATGCAATCCCTCGAAATCGATTGCCCAAAGAGAGTGTAATTAGAACTAGACTGGAAGAGAGGCTTGGTGATCATCAGCTGAATATCTATAGACCTGCCAAGGTTGTGAGTTGATATACTGATAAAGATATATTTAAGTTGCTTTTTTTCCCAATTCAAAATGGTTTTTGCTAGTTGCCAGCTGCACTCAAGTTCATGGAGAAGTAGAGTTCTTCTGCTAGGGTTATTTGTACTATTTTATGGAGAGCATTAAGTGAGATTTCCAGACATACATTGGGACATAAAGCTCAACATTATAGGTTTTGACTAGGCAGGAGAATTCTTCAGATGTGTTAATGGAATCAAGGTCTAACATTTTAAGTTTTAACTGCTGATAATTTTCTTTTCTGGAGCAACAAGATGACAATGATACCTTATGTCTTAAAAATCAAAGCTTTTGAATTTTGAGTAGAATATTGAAAGAAAGACTGTGTTACACTTTCCCAAGGGAGAGATGTTTCACTATAGTATATTGCTTTGTAGTTGTCTGATTTCTGACCCTGTGATTTAAAACCACAGGTAAAATTATTACCTTGTTTTAAGCTGTTGTGTGAGAACTACCCTTGATGTTTTGAACAGTTCAACAAGAATTTTCTGGGAACACATTTCTGAAAGTGGAAAGTGCTCTTAAACAGAGTAAGGTAAAAATTTAAATAACTAGATGCCAGGATGGACTGACTTACCATGGGCTGCAAACCACTGAGCACATGTGAAATACATATCCATTACCTGGATCACTGATTTCACACCACTTAGTCTTATGCTGAGCTTGTTAGCATCTACTTGCATTACTGTTTGGATAATCAAATTCATTTTACATAATGCTGAAAGTCTATCATGAAACTGTGGCTAATTTATACCAGAGCAACCCATTCTTGCAGTGCTGAGATTCAGGATTTGGTCACCTTCTATATTAATGTAATTACAGAAACCATGCATGCAAAATATTTAATGTTTATGTGAATTAATAGAGTAATTGATCTCTGATTTTCCATACTAAGAAGATTTATGTACTATGGACTTTTATGTATGATGCAATTTTATCAGAATGACAACATTGTCCTCTATTACCTGTCTTTTCTGTGACAAGGAAAGATTGAAACCCTTTCCACTGCAGTTTTGTTATTTTTTTGAAAGTAGGCAGTTGATCGAGTGCTGTACGTGCCTGGAATAAGAAAAACACATTCTGAAGATAGCCATAGACTCTAAAATTATATTGTTATATACATGTGAAAGCCTGGGGAAAAAAAAAAAAGAAAGAACAACCATTGAAAAAGGCTCACTGGCTAGATATCTAAAGAAAAATGCAGTTAAATCTAATTCATCCATTTACTTATGGGGCTTAAATTCATATGGAACCCTCTCAACCAATTAACGAGAAAGGTGATTTACTGTAGCTGCTTTTATTGGCATAAGAAATAGTTTGAGTAACTGAAAAAAGCAACCAAACAAAACAACCAACACCTAAAACCCTCATAAAAATGCCCCATCCAAAGTCATGTAAATATTTAAATCAGAATGAAATTCTAATTCCTAATAATTTTTACTGTACCTGCAAGGTTTTTTGTCTCATAAAAATGAAAAGGAGCACTTGCAGACTGTCATAATAAACTGCATTAATAAGAGGGTCATATTTGAGTATATAATGTATTCTTCTCCCTTTTTCTGCACACCTCTGGGAGTAAGCAGCATCTGTTCTCCCCAGATTCAATGAGTAGTTGAAGAATGAGTTCAATTACCTTACTTTATGCAAATATTATCATGTTTACTTGTTTGTAGAATACAACAATATTAAAATTTTACCTCTTTTGTCTCTAAAAATATATGAAGAACATTGTTTTTATAAGAAAATTCATGTATTTATATTGGCAATAGAAATAGTTTTGGAAGCAGGTATTGTATTTTATAATAATTTATTTTAATCATAATAAAATAATATAGAATATAAAAAATTAATAGCATAATATATACTGTAATACTGAAAATTTTTTGTGGTGTTAACTCTAGTGTTAACATCTATTTGTTATAATACCAATAACTTTCTAAACAATATATATATATAAATGGTTTAAGTATATTAATTTCAATAAGGGGAAATAGAATTCTGTTATATATGGAAGAGACTAGATTTTGTGACCTTTGCTCTGTCTCCAGAAGACATGGGTCATTTGAGGCCATTGTGGTAAAGAAAATATGGTGCTGGAATCTCTATCATTAAAAAAAAAAGTGGAAATTTCTTAACTGGAAGGGTATCTGACAGCGTGCTATCAAAAATTTTGGACCAAGAATTATAGCACACTGTAACAAATGTTAGCACAAATGTTTCTAGGTTTAGTCTACGCCTTAGATCTTAGGTAATGCCTAAAAAGAGCCCCTGTGTTGGCAATTCTATAACACTTTATTACTTTGTACTTTTGACATTTCTAGGCCAAATTATAGTGTAGGGCAAAAAGGCTGATACCGCAAAAATTATCAAATTCTTTCTTGGTTTATGCATTTTTGTTGCTAAATGTGAAGTTATTCAGTTGGTCTAAGGTTCCTTTAAGTTAGTTCACAGGGAAGGATTTTCCAGGGCTCCCTGGTGAAAGCCCACAAGAGACCTCAAGGGAAATCTGTGCTGAAAGATCTAGAGTTTCTTAAGGAAGAGTCACAGAACTGAGTTTATGTAGAGAAAAAAGGCACTGATTAAACTTGTCTGTTCAGCAACATAGAGACTACTGAGCCTAAGTGGCCCGATATAACAGCAGCTCTTCCACACGCCTGCTGTTAGACACTAGCCCAGTGATTAGCAGTTACTGCATTGAAACATGCCTGGTAGCCATGTTGATCCATTGTATAAATGTCATTTTCTGTGTTACAATAGATTTCTGTGAACAGCATGGATTATCCATGTATGTTTTTCATTTTCTGGTACTAAAATAAATCTGAAC
Source organism: Rhabdornis inornatus (assembly GCA_013397075.1). NCBI lineage: Eukaryota > Metazoa > Chordata > Aves > Passeriformes > Rhabdornithidae > Rhabdornis > Rhabdornis inornatus. The sequence goes on along the minus strand of VWZS01006021.1, from coordinate 1,919,795 downwards.
TAGCTTTTGTTTTCTTCAACAAAAATTAACATCTAGTGAACTTTATCACGTTTCTTCTTTCTTATCTGTTAAATTAACTAAGACCAACATTTGTAGAAGAAAGAAATCATAAGGTGACAAAGATAATCAGAACATGCCAGTTTATCATAATTTTTTTTTTCTCACAAATTCTTATTAGAGGAATAATGTGATTTAATCCTCCTAACTCATACTGAGTTTTTATTGTGATTTTTCTGTTGTTGGTTGGGTGGGGTTTTTTGTTTGGGTTCATATTTGCTTTGGTTTTCTTCTTTATATTTTTCTAGTGGGACATCAGAAGAAAAGTACTTGTAAACACCTGAGCAGTGGAATCACAAAATCTACAAAACATTATTGTAGAGCAACTTTTCATACTTCTTGTACCCTGTTTCATTCAGTCCTCATGACTGTATCATAAGACCTAGCACAAGTCTAAATTTTCCAGGGTGCTAAGAACAGAAATGGCCCCTCAGGTCTTTAAGGGTTACCCATGCTATGTTTCCAAATGATAATCAAGAGACGGGAGCTTCAGTTGGACTTCTACAAAACTGAGTAACTCAAAATCAGGTCACTCCTCAAAAATTTCCATTAAACTTTTTCAGTCAGCCAACATGACATTATTTTTGCATGTACATTTTTTGTTTCTTTATTTTGCCTTATGATGTTCCATTAAGAACAGTTTTTTCCAGTTGTCTGATGTCTTTCAGAACTATGCAACTTGAAGAATGTCGAAGTAGATTTCTACCACCTTCCTGGAGAGGATTTCTGTTTATGCCCTACTCCATATATCCTGAAATAACTGCCACGTCTGTCTTTTTCTGTATCTACCAATAGAATTCCAAACTGTGCAAAAGCAGAAAAGTGAACATAAAAGCCAAAATGCGAGTATACAAGTAATTGTACATACTACTAAAAAACAAAATAGGCAACTTCCTTTAAGTGTTACACAAATCAGGTCTAACTTTTTCTTTCTACGACATGTTTCCTACACATTGCATTTACATATTACTTCAACAAATTAAAAAGATAAAGATTTTAAAAGTTTGCTTTGTTCAACCTGTATGCTACTACGGAAGGTGTTTGGCCCTGATCTAATAATGAATTTAGTAGAATTAATATGATATCTTTTCTCGTTGCGTATTTGTAAGTGGATGACACAAGAATATGAACACCTTCATTTTGTTGATGTTTTGTGTGAGCCAATAAAAATTAGCTTTGGAAATGAAAAGCACAATTCAATTACTATAGGCCAGAAAAATGCTAGAACATAACTTCTCATGCTGAAAGCGTCAGAAATCCTTCATCACACCTATGCCAGCAAAAAGGCAAGGAAATATCTTAGTTTCCAGGACAAGATGGTGAAGTAGCATATTTAACCATCAATTAGAGTTTTGATTTCTGGTTTGACGTTTTGGATGTTGAGATAACTCTGCCTTACACTTTCAAGTTGTCCTATGTCATAGAACTCCTACTCATAGTTGGCTAATAACAAGTGAAGATGGTGGGGTTTTTATTTACATTTCCTATATTCTAGCATTTTTAAATTCACATATTTAATTTCTTTTTCTATCTTAACTATCATCTTAAGATGGTAGAACAGTCAAATTATCAGCATCTTCTTCTTTAAGAACTGTAATTAATGCACATTTTTATGTTTTTCTTGTTTGTTTTTTCATCTCAAAGGTTAAATGAGAGCTATTTCACAATTTCTAAATTATCGACTTCTTAATTTCCTTTCCTTTCCTCCATATAACTTTTCTTGTTGGTCTCTGAAAATGCTTTTCATGTCCTACAACAATTCCAGCAAGGTTATTTCCTTTTTCGAAATTCTTTTAAGCTGACTTATGAGCTTTCCAAACTAAGCTTCGGGAGAAAATCTGGAAATACTAGAATGTCAGTTGAATGTCTTCTTGTTCTTACTCCTCGCATTTCACAGTACTGTTGTTATGTAGTGAAAAGAAAAAACCTCACCATACCCTGCTGCTATGGCACTACACAAACAAGAGACTTAATGAATAGCCCTCGTTTTCTCTGGTATCTAAAGTCTGTACAACGCCTGGCACTTATTCATTTAAGTATGGGAGAAAGTATGGGAGAAATTGCCACTAAAAGTCCTAGTTGTCTTTGGCGTACTCCAACCATAAGGATAGTTTTTCAAGATACTGTGAATTGATCCTGTTGATAGCTTCTCTTAAAAATGGAAAAAAAGAAAAAAGAGTGAAGAGCTGGGTTTGGTTCATTTGCTGATATTTAACAGAGGAGGAGGGAAAAAATCAAATTGAATTGCATGAAACTGTGCATTTATATAACACCTTTTGTGTGTGAAACATTAAGAAGATAGATGCTCAACATTTACTAAGTTAACAATAATAGCAGAAATTAGTGTTACATTACAATTAGTGTGACATTCATATTTAAAGCTTGTGCTGGACTCAGTTTTCTGCAATTCTATAGTAATTTACCCTCAATTGTAAAATAATCCTTCATATTCATAATTTAAAGAAATTCTATCTGTTAATGTGTTTAAAATGAAGCGTGATTTTAAGTGTTTTGCTAGGATATGGTCAATATGGAGCACCTATTCCTGGAGTAGTGTTCTCTGTCAGACTGACATTTGACATCTGATAGAATAAAGAAAATGCTTTTCCTGTGATTTTGTATTAGGTTAAAGGAACAACTGCACAGAAAGCAGATGCAGTAAATACTCTTCACCTCGTCTGAGATATCATTTGCAGGAATAAACTCAGTGTTTAGAAATCAAATGTAGATGAAGACATACACAACTCCAGCTTCTTTATTTCTTTAGGAATGTAAAAAGCTAAGTAAAATGCAAAGAGGTTCTCTTAATATGGAAAAAGTTAAACTTACTGATGTCTGGTCCATCCAAATGTAAGCTCCATCATCTCACCATCCTTTTGACATTACAATATTTCAAATCAAATATACATTTAAATATTTAAACCTGCATTAAAATTGATAATTTCAGACATCTTTGATGGACTTTAGTAGAAGTTTTCACTTAGAAACAAGCATTTATAAGCTGATGTGATGGCAGAGTACAAGATGCCCTTTACCTTTTTAATTAGCAAATTTTTTCTTATTTCAAAGAAAATTCAAGAAAGCAAGGATAGAACAACAGGAAAGGCAGTGCTTTCAGAGTAACATTGAAATGCAAACATTAATGTCATTCAGATTAGGTCATTTGCATGCAAACAGTTCAGACTTTAAGCTTATCTCATTACTGTTTCAAACTTGTGACATCTCTCGCTTTTACAGGTGCCACTACATTTGGTAAGATAACTTCCATCATTGTATATGAAATGTGTGACCAGTACATGGTTTCTGTATGATATTGAATTGTTAATAACTATTTGTCTTGTCATGTTCTAACACAGGCTTTTTAATTTGAAATTAAAATAGGAAATTTCCTGCTTGAAATAGGGTATGTGACAACAATTCCCTTACCAGGATTTTCTTCAATTTATTCTGAATATTTTCCTCCATTCCTTGTCAGTGCTTTTTAGTTGGGTTGGATACTTTATTAGTGATCAGTTGTAGTCCTTTTTCTCAGCAATATTTTAAATATTGCTGAATATACTTAAATATATTAAACAAAGATATTCTTTCATTCACATATATTATATGCATTTTTTATAGTCCATCATCAATATTTTAAACAAAGATATTCTTTCATTCACATAGATTATATGGATTTTCTTTATAGTCCATCATCTGCTCCTCAATATATGAGATGCAGAATTTTTTCTACTTCCCCATATCAAAACCATCAAGTCTTGCACAAAAGTCTGGTTACTGGATGTAAACACCTTGCAGGTAACCCCTAAGCTTTGGACTTTGGAAGCACTAAGAGGCCAAAATATGCTGGAACAGAGACTTTGTGGTAGCTGCAAGCTAACAGAAAAACTGGACCCTAAGAGGAAATCCAAGCCCTAAAAATTTTGCCATGCAGTCACATCCATGGATATTGAAAGAAAATAGAATCTAGGAAGAGGGGAGACAAACAGTCCTGGTATACAAGTTTTTCAGTCTCTCAAAAGTCTCCCAAACCGTGTCCAGTCTGCCACAGAGCAGAAGGGAGAGGGGGAAGATGGCAGATATTAGGTCATCAACAAAAAGTGAAGACATCTTGAAAGTCTATGAGACTGTGATTTCTTCAGTCTGTCGCTAGTATAAGAATTTCCCTGTGAAATGGTGCACAGCTGTTAAGGCAAAGTGTGCAGTAAAAGCAGAGTGGGAAGAGTGCACATGCCTTCAGCATGTGTCCTCCAAGCCCTAGGAAGTGCTGAGTTTTGTTTGATTGCTGGCAGGTGATGGGGAGGGAAATGGAAGAAAATGGGTACAGAACATTTCAGTTGTGGAAATTATTTACTCAGAGCTGTGGATGGATGGGGAAGAAAAGGACACATCTTCCCCTGTCTCTCTGTTTATAGTGGCAGGTGCCTCTTTGTGTTAACTTTCTTTTGATTACTGGAAGGGCTCTTTGTCAGGGCTGCTACAGTGCAAGGTAATTGTTTATCGAATCTGCCCTCCATGCTGAAGGGAACAAAACTTAAATAACTAGAGGCACTTATTCTTTCAGATAGAATAAGGCAACAATTCCAAGGAATATCCAAGAAAAGTGGGGTTTTTTTTGGCATTCCTAGGAGATGTTTGAGATAGTTTATCGAATATAAGATATTAACTTAGCTGTCAGGTTGTATCTATTAATTCTTTATATCCTGCCATTGAAAATATTGAAAAAGTTTTAGAGACCAAAAGTAGATCAAGCTAATTTTTTAACTTATTTCTACAGGAGTCAAAATATGAGTGATTGTAAGGAAAGCAAAACAATAACAGAGGTCACAGTCACCATTCATGCAAGGAAACAGATTAATTGGAACCAGATACAGAATAAGAGATGTGAGGACAGAATTTCCGATTCACATATATGGATAGAACAAGAGATAACAGTTTATCCCAAGAGGCCTAGCTAGTCAGTTTTTTTGTTATCATTGAAATGTTTTCTGCTCAGAGTTTTCCCTGGGAGAACATCCTGTCTATGTTCTGAGTTAGTAAGAAAAGAAGGATGCTTTCATGGTTTGAGTAATTTTTTAGGACTTGGCCTATATGCCTTCAACTGTCCCTTTTCTTACAGTTTTTTTATGTGAATTTGTATAGCTTTCATGTGCATCAAGGCTAATTTAAAAAAATAAATAATTAGACTTATAAGAGTACTCTGAGGCTAATAATATGAAATATATTTATATATTTACATAAATAAATATTCAAGTATTCCTATACACAAAATAAGAAGTACTTTGTATTTGCATGCACATACAAAATATATTAACATTATTATTTGCATAAATATTATGGTCATGCATTTATTTATAAATATACATATATTTATATATAAATATATGTATTTATACATTAACTATTTAATAATATTTTTCACTGTGAATATAACACCTTATTTATATAAATAATAAATATATGAAACAACATGTACTAAAAAGCATATATTCGTCATCTGATTGTACATAACTAACTACTTGCCTTTGGAGATTTACAACATGATTGTAAAGAAGAACAGTTAATATCTATTTCTGATTGTCTTATGAAGACTCTTTTCTGCTTTGCAGTTTACAGAGGGAATGCTTTCAAATAAATTGTCAATTTTGCTAATGAAGCCACGTGTTAATAAGGTACTGAGTGGAATGATGTTATTATTAACCTAAATATATTCTTTTGTTAGATTTTCATTCATTATGCCCTGCTCTAACATACTTGTTAATAACATAAGAGAACCCATTTCTAAAGACTAGAATGTAATGCCAATTTTTATCTTAATGAGTTAAATTTACATTAAGTCAGACAAAAAAGAGAAGTGAAAATTATTTTTTCACACAAATAATTTCTAATTGGATGCAAAAATTGAATGAAAAATTGCAATGTAGTGTATATCTGAAATGCTAAAAATCACTAAAACCACAAAATGTAATAATTAATATAACAGTTTTAGGATCATCCCATGAAGCTTATAATTATCTGTGATTATATCATCAAATGGCACTCTATATCGAATCTTAATGAATATTTTTACTAAAAATATAATCAGTTTTTTAGCTGGTTTCTTCTTTGTTCTGTTAGATATCTTTTCTGAACTCCTCTGAATATCAAATTCAAAGACTACCTTAAATTTACCCTGCATAAAAAAAAATGTTCCCTTAGGTTTATTAAATTAAAAATTATCCACTAACTTGAAATCACCTGCTTTTCACAGCGATTATTAAGTGATATTTTTTTAAAAATATTTTGAATTTCTGAATCTGATTTTTCCAAAAATTCAAAAATTCCTAAAGTATGCTTTTTTTGTCTCTTTTTGAATTGGCTGCATTTATTTTGCAAGTCATAGCTATGTCAGACTCCTGCCATGGAGTAATGCTGGTGTCTCTTCCCAACATTGCAGAAAAGAAATATTTCTTACACTCATTACAGAATTATATACTCACATTTATTTCTGCTGTATGAGTGACAATGTTTTCTTCATGTGCTCCCTTTCCCAGATTCTGTTAAGCGTTCCTGCACGTCTTTTAATAGTTCTATCTAAAATAATGATTTAGAATTTACTAATTCAAAATATAAATTTGTAAGAGGCGAGAAATAAGGTCTTCATAGGAGCATAGAAAAAATATTCTGAGTTAAAGGGACCCATCAGGATCATTGAGTCCTACTCCTGGTCCTGCACAGGACACCCTAAGAGTCGCACCACATGCCTGAGAGCATTGTCCAAACGTTTCCTGAACTCTCTCAGGGCTGGTGCTATGAGCACTTCCCTGTGGAGCTGTAGCGTGTCCAAACACCCTCTGGGTGAGAAACATTTTTCTAATATGCAATGTAAACCTCTCTTGACACAGCTTCGTGGCTTTCCCTTATGTCCTGTCACTGGTCACACAAGAGAAGAGGTCCGTACCCGCTTTGTGAGGATATTGAAGACCACAATGAGGTCTCCACTCAGTATCCTCCAGGCTGAACAAACCAAGTGTCTTCAGTTGCTCCTGATGTGGCTTCCTCTCCAGACCCTTCATCGTCCTCATGGTCTTCCGTTAGACACTCTCTAATAGTCTTGGTTATACTGTGGCCCCCAAAACTGCCCCCAGCACTGGAGGTGAGGCTGCCCCAGTGCAGAGCAGAGCAGGACAATCCCCTCCCTTGCCTGGCTGGTGATGCTGTGCCTGATGCTCCCAGGACACCCCAGGTTGACCCTCCTGGCTGCCAGGGCACTCTGGCTCATGTTCAACTTGCCATCAACCAGGACACCCAAGTCTCTTTCAGCAGTGCTGGTCTCCAGCCTCATTCTCCATTTTATACACACAACCAGAATTGCCCCATTCCAGGTGCAGTATCTGGCACTTGCTCTCATTAAACTATGTATGGTGGGTGGCTGCCCATCCCTCTAATTCATCGAAGTCTCTCTGCAGGGCCTCTCTGCCCTTGAGGGAGTTGACAGCTCCTCCCAGTTCAGCGTTGTTAGCAAACTTAGTTCATATTCCTTTGAGTCCCACATTCAGGCTGATAATGCAGATGTTGAAGTGCACAGAACTGAGGATGGACACCTCTGGAAGCCCACTAGTGACCAGATGCTAGCCTGATGTCATCCCGTGTGAGACTCACAGACCTGTTGTTTCTGAGGTTCTACTTCTTGCCCTTCTATAAGACAGTGTTCACCACCTTTCAGTCATCTGGGACCTCTTCAGGTTCCCAAGATCACTCAAAAATGATTGAGAGGGGCTTTGTGATGGTTACAGCTAGATTTTTGAGGATTCTTGGATTCTCAGCAGGCCACACAAATTTCTAGGGATCCAGCTGTTATATCTTCTGTCAAAATATTAGTTCATAGCCAACAAACAAAAGCCTATGTTTGTCTTTTGATTTGGTTTGGATTTTTTAGTATACTCAATATACTTATTTTCATCCTATTACTCTGGTTATGCATTCAGACATTTGTTCCCTGCTGAACTAAATGATGCATAGTTTTGAGTTTATCATTTCCTTATTTTCAGGAATAAATTTACCTGTCATTTAAAGATAATGTTCTAACTTTTTGAGGCAAACATATATTCAGCCTAGAGATGTTTTGCCTTCAAAATCAGGAAATGTAATCAAAGACTGTGTTTGTCATCATTTCCAGGTATGTCAGTACAATTATCAAAACTTGTCTTTTCCCGACATTTCAGTCTCTCTTACAGCCTATAGTCTTCAAGAAATCTTCACACTCAGCCTAAAGTGGCTGTGGTTCTGCAGTGGCCAAGGGGCTGGAGGTGCAGCTTACTGTTGACAGAATGTCTCGTGTTTGCCAACCTGCATCAACAGCCTATCTTGTGGCCTGGGACTAAGAATTAGCTCTCTGTGTTGAGCACTTTCTTAAACATTATTTCAAGAGATATAAATTCCTTATTCCATCCAGCAATAATCATCTTCATGCAGAAAGCCAAATATCTCTGGCAGAACAGTGGTCAGATATCAAGTATCTGTTCTGGTGTGAATCACAATCACTTCAGAGCAAGAAGTTTATTCATTTCCTTAAACATCCCAAGTCCTGGAAGCCCTTTAAAGCTCAACTTTGAACTTAAAAGTGAACTGGTAGGTAGGATTAGAAGACATAGAAAAAGGACAGGGAGCTGGAACATGGAATATTTAGAACATATATAGAACTGTGACCATGCCATTTGCTTTTGAAGCATTGCATACAGACCACACCCTCACAAGATACCTGAGATATTAATCTTTTGACTTAGTGAATGCACATTGTTGTGTAGGAGAGAAAGGACTGCCAGGCATGAAATAGGACTAAGCTTCATGATAAATGATACCCTATTACCAGCAGTTATTGGTTTTGACACTAACAGCAAAGAAATTCTTTATTGAAGGATAAGAAAAAAATGGTAAAATAGTGACCTTAAATGCTCCTTCTGGAAGAACTGAAAATGAAACATAGGATATTTTGTGAAAATAAGTTGAAATACTAAGTATTTTATGAGGAACATTAACAAATAACAGGTAATATACCTCACTGAAACATTCAAAAGACTGTTGGTGACTGAAAGGTGGAAGCATTAAAAATGCTTACATATAAAGCCAATTATAATTAATGACTGTTGTTATAATATAATGAAAGAAAGAATAAGAAGAATAATTAAGCATATACAAAGTTATGGCTGTAAAGAGAAATGTGTTTCATAAACTTAGAGCTTATCAGCAATCCTAAATGAGGTAGGATATTTGTTGCTATCAAACAGTTTAATCATGCATTTAGTGGTTTCTGACATTAGAATAGTATCAGGAACAAGATGAACCGCAGGGGAAGTTTATGCTCAGACCACTGACATAGAAGAGTGTTAAAAAATACCCTCTGTGACAGAGAGGTAAGGAAAACAGATGAGCTACGGGTAAAACTCAGAACCTTTGTGAAAGCTAAAATACAGAAAAGAATATTAAACTGAAAGTAACGTTTTAGAAGACTACAGTGGAGATTTCAGATGTTGCTGATATCCTATGTGACATGTTCAGGCATATGCTGTAAAGAGACACCAGAGACCATGAAAATGAAGAGTAGGATTATTTGAGGATACAGTTCTACAGCTTCCTGTCTGTAAAATGAATTGCAAGCTCCATGTTTACAGAGTCAGTCATGTCTTGAGGAATATGAAAATGAAAAAAGAGACAAAAAGTGAGAGACTAGTAAGATATCTCAAAAGGAAATATTTTATGGTTTGGTGAAGAAAAAGAAGACAAAAAGAAATACTGATTTGGGAGAGGCTTGTAGGAGTCTCAATATAAAGAAGAGTGACTATCAAATATGAGTGAATTTCCCAAAGACAAAAATTACAAATCTTTAAGTCACAGAAATTGCAATTCCAGAAACATAGGACATATACAAATAGAAGCTTTGAGCTAACGTTCTCAGATGCTGATCTGATTTGTGAGCAGGAGTAAAAAAATCTGAAGAGTCTTAAAAGTTAATGAGAACAGAAAGCTTAATATTTTACAGCATTCTTGATAAATTATTCAAGGCAAGAAAGGATAAACCAAAAAAAGGTTTGCATTTTAGTTCAGTATTTTGAAATAATGAAAGAAAACATTAAAAACTGGAAGTTTTGAAAGATACGATGTAAAACCCCTGCAAAGCATCTTACCTCAGTGCAATCAATAGAATTATGCATAAATATATATAATAAAAAGTGATTATAGGACAGAATATGATTTGCAACACTCAGTAATCTATTCTGTCAACAGTAATTATCTACAGTGGATGGCAACAATTTAGAAAATTTAAATATATTTGAGTACTATTTATTACTAACAACCTAATAGGAAAGCATGATTATAGTGGAAATTTACTTTATTGTCCTGCAGACAATTTTTAGCTTAAAAAGGACTATACACTGTAACACTACCAACACTTTAGATGCCACAATGTCATTATCTATAAGAAATGAGAACTTATCATATAATGAATAGAAAGATAACTATAAACTACTTAAAAATACTAAGAATACTGAGGCAATTTTTTTTTGAAACAGAGAAAAAATGATAAATGAAAAACACCTTAGGAAGACTTCAGAGCTCTGTAAAAAGCTAAATAGAGCAAAACAATTAAATGCCTACAATGTGATTTGGCAGGTCATGCAGTTAAGAGTGACAAAAGCTAGACTAGCTAATGATTTAATTGAAGAGCATTCCTCCAGTTTTCTCCCTAAGGGGAACGGAGGCCAGAACATTAAATAGGAGTAGAAAACTCTTGCTGTGAATTAGAAGTGAGGGCACAGCTGTGACAGAACCTGAGATGCTCCAGAGCTTAATGCCATCTAATATAAAGATGTTTTCAGAAAGAAGGAGAAGGCTGGATGCGTGGAGCACCTTTGTAGGACAGACAAAAAACTGCTTGAGAGCTTGTGTGGTAGAGTAAGAGAAGAGAAAAATGGCAAATCCTCTGCCTGGAGGGAAGGAATAACAGCTTCCAGTGGCAGACAATAGGACTGGCTGGGGAGAAGCTCTGCTGAAAATTTCCTGGGGCTTGTGGCAGACAGAAAGCTGAATATGAATATGATCTCTGTGTCCTGATAGAAAAAAAGACCAATGGCATCCTAGACTGCCTTAATTATCCTCTTTTATTAGATGTGATTTGATATAATAATAATAATAAATAATGTCTGGATTTCAGGCACCCTCATTGTAAGAAAGAAATTGACAGAGTTCAGTGAAACCACCAAACCCATTAAGCAGTTGGAGCATCTGACCTGAGAGGATGAGCTGAGGGACTGAAGTTGTTTTTTCTGGGGAACAAAAGGTTTTGAAACGATATAACAGTGGTTCTCATGAAGGTGGATGAGGAAGCAGAGCCTCCTCATGCGTGCTGGGAGGACAAGAGACAATGGGTATGAAAGAATTGAGGGACGCTCTTAGTGGATGTGAAGAGAAACTCCTCCTGTCAAACAACGAAACAGGTTCCACAGAGAGGTGAGCAGTCAACACCCAACAGGATACAGCCCTAAGCAGCCTGGTCTGACCTCAGAACTGACCTTTCTTTGAACAATACATTGGATTAGGGACTTTGTGAGGCCCCAATGCCTGAATTATCCTAAGAATAGTCTGTACATATAAACACTATTCTGCTTCCATTTTGCTTCCCATATTTTTGAGGAAGAACCCTAGGGAGAAAGTAGTAACATTTCCAAAACATCTCTTAGTGTAATTGTGCAGGTGATGTCTAAAGATTTTTAGCTTTTTATGCATTTTTCATATGTTTATAACTTTGTAGGCTGCTAATAAATAGTTATAACTTCTAGTACATTTCCTGCCCTCTCCCATAGTTTAACAAACCCTTACTAACACATTCATAAATCCTGTTTAGTCTTGCCTTTAGTCTAGCAAGGACAATTTATTTTGTACCACACATCGTCTACAAAATAAAGTGTGGGGCTAAAAGATCGGGGTGGGAGGGGGCTCCAATGGGGCAGAACCTGGGGGAAATTACCTAATCAACTGCTTTTCACATTGAACAATTTTTTTTTTCAATGTATTAATTACTCAACCTTATAAAAGTCTAGAAATACTGTACACTGCATATTGCCATATTGTGCACCTGAAAGCTTTCAATTAAATACTTGCTTCTATATTATAATTTTAACACTGTTTGGAAAGGTTTGTGTTTTATTCTAGGCAACAATGGAGGAGTGATTTGGGTTTAATTGGTGCACTTCTTGTTGTCAGGCCATGACTCCTGACCCAGGGAAATAAAAATGTGGATTGTGACAGTATTTCAGCCCATTTCTTCTGGTTTTGGTCATTTAGTTTTAGGGGATTTTTTTACATTGTTTTAGTTTGGGGGTGGGGTTTTTTATGATTTTTGGCACTTGCTCATTTTATTTTTAGTTGAAATCACAATTTACTCAGCAGGTCATTAGATTTTGTTAAATACTAGGGATAGGTCTGAATAGTGAAACGCAATTTTGACACTTATTGGGGTTGAAAAGAGCTAAAGAAAAAGATCAATTGGAAATATAAAAGGGAAGATAAATGAAATAATTAAGAAAGGGCAACTGATTAAGTGCAACACTGATAATTGATGACCCGTGGAATTGGAGTGAGACTCCAGGTATGGAAAATTGGTTTTCCAAAGTCACAAAGATATATGATCAATAAAATTCAGAGCAAGAATGTGGTTAGAGATTTTGGCTATGCTAAAGATATTAACCTTGACATCGGGCTTTTGATAAACAAGAACAATGAGCATATCCTGAAAACAGAAAACTATCTGATTATAGTAGTGCATGCTTATGCACACACACAGTCTTGCATATATAGGATAAATAATTCTCTAGAACATTTCAGAATGATTGGTCTGTGCATGTATATTATATTTACAACCATGCTGTTGAAGACTTTTAGCACAAATTCTGTTGCTATGATGAAATATTTAGCTGGAGTGATGGCACTTTGTATACATCACTGGAGTAACAGCTATTAGAGTTGTGTAGTACATCATCAATGTGACAACTTTGAGAGGACATATAATACATAACCTGAAAAGTCCCATTTGGACATCAATATGTGGCATTTACTTGTATTAATAATGCAGTGGTTTTAGTTTCAAACAGCAAATAGACATAATTCTGATTCTAAACAGCAGTGAAATTCCTGTAAACAGTGCCACAACAGCTTCTGCCATGCAGTGACCTTTGTGATAAGAAATGATTGTCAGCCTACAGTCTATGTATATGCATTACCACCACTTACACTACTATACGGATAAAAACCCACCATCAACAAAAGAAAAAAAAAGAAGGTCAAAACCAAACAAGAAAAGATATTATAAAATGAAAGCAAATACAAACGGAACTGGTCATCCATTCCATCAGCAAAACAGTGGTACATACTATGAATTATTTTGTGAGTAAAAAGGATCAGTGAGAGCAAAATTAAGAGCCTTGAAAAATAAAAAAATCCCTCATGATTGTGGAAATCGACGTATAACTTAGATGATACACCTTCATCATTTAAACATAAAGTCATGAAAATAAGAAATTCCAACATATGCTCAAAGTGTCAAGGACACTTGCCAGTCTGAGTATACACAAGACTCTGTCAATCACACTGCCGTCACCAAAGACTTTCTGCTGGGACTGAAGCCCCTTCACAGGGGGCAGCTCCAGTGAGCCCATGGGTGCCCAGCTTTGCTCCCTGCACACCCCACTCACAGTCAGATCAGGTTTCCTGGTGAGTTTAACCCCAGGTTTCCCACAGCAAAGTCTGAGATGTCTCATTCCATAAAGCCATTTATTTACAGTGCAGTAACACAAAAACAGCCCAGGCTGGTGCCTCTGAGGAGAAAACCCCAACAAAGGACCCCCAGGGCTTTTATACCCTCACAGTCTACCTAGGCAGAAGTCTTGTTTTTTCCCTGAGTTCTCAGCTCCTGCTGTGTCTCCTAGTGTCCATCCACCTGGCTGGCACCACCTTCTTTTTGCTATTTGTTAACCAAAGCATTGGCAGTTCATGGCCTCTTGTCTCGGGCTCCTACCCAGAGCTCAACCTGCATGTCAATCTGCAGCTTGCAAATAGAGCTACCTGCACCAGATGTATTCCTCAACAGAAGGGGTGGTGAATATATCGGGATGTAATTTTTGTTCCTTAAAACTACATATATTTTGTGGTATCAATTAAAACAGATTTTTTTTCCTTTAACCATGAAAACTTATGTTTGTTTGTCTCAGTTATCACTGAAATTTAAACTTTGAAAATCATTAGAGTATTCAATTCAATATTACAACTATGCTGTCAAATCAGCAGTGCATGTGAAAATCTCTACTACTCAGTCTTACATCTGAAAAACAGCAAAAGACTTACAAAATCATAGAATCATAGAATAACTCAGGTGGGAAGTGACCCATAAGGATCATCAAGTCCCACACTGTTATTCACAGGACTATCTACAAATAAATTTTCCAGAAAGCTTAAGGAAACAGTTAACATAGAAGTCTAATCAGTCCAGAGAAAATATAAGGCTTTTAGATATAAAGAAAATAGTCTTTGACTATTTGACTCCAAATATATCCCAAAATACTTCCTATGTTAATATTATTTTCCTCCTTAAAGCAATATATTTTTTCTTATCTTACAGTATATATTATTTTTTTTCACTCTTTTTTTTAAACATGGTATCAAAGCTGTCACTGTAGAAATTAACACATTAGAGAAACAGAAAACAGGCAACATTTAAATGAACAATGGCTGAGGTGGAATCCAATAGCAAGTTAGAAAATACACAAGAGTGCACACCTCCTAAGCATCTAATCAACAGACCTTCCACATAAGTCCTGTGCCTCAAATACCTCTTCCACTTTAATGCTGTTTCTATTTCCACCATCTCTACCAAACAACAGCAGAACCCAACAACAAAACAAATGCATTTTTTACCACTGTATTTTGAGTTATATCTGACTGTAGGTTTGGTTCTAATAGCCTTGCCTGAAGGATTTCAGTGGTTTTGGTAGATTTACATCATGCTCTAAAGACGTATATTTCTTGATTGGAGCTTAAATTTTTAAAAGCAAGGTTTTTCAGTACTGAATCTAAATTTCCTTCTTCCTACTGAAAAGTTTCCTACTGAAGATGGCCTCAGCATTTGTTCCTTACATTTGGGCATTCTTGAACTAGACAGGGTAGGGAGCCTTTTAGTTGTATATATGAACCCATTACTGAATGTTTTGTATTGTAATTCCTTCCTTGACTAATAAACTGGTGATTTCATTAAGCAACATACTACACAATGCATATGTTGCACTCTATACTGACAATAAAGTTTTCTGATGGCTAGCAATGTTCCATACCTAATTTTACCCTTAGAGACTGCCTTCAGATTACTTGTTTACAAATTTGTGCCTCCAACTTTAAACTTTACTTTCTGATAAACTATCAGTTAAATGTATTGGGGAAAATGGGCTTTAAAAAAGAGTAAAAGATGAATGAAGAAAATGCATCTAAAAGTTCATACAAATAACATTAGATGGTTTTGCGTAATGTTTATTAAGATACTGTCATGTTTTTCATTTATATTTTTTTACCTTCAGTATTATCTAGTTGAAAAGTGTCCTTTTGAAAGACATACAAGAACATTTTTTCCTTGTATAAATATGAATTTGAAAAAATGTGCAAACTTTAGCACATTTAGCACATTATGTATGTTTGCAATAGCCTTTCCTTTGACAACATGCTAAAAGAATATATATATATTTTAATGTGTTTAATAAAATGTAAAAAAGATAATAATTCTTATTAATCAGAAAAAGAAGTTCACTCTAAACTATGGTATTTACATATTCTTCAGATTATCAGTTTGACTCGATAACAGCCATAATGATATAGATAAGTAGATTTCAAATACCTAAATACACAGATTACTTAAAATGAGTTTAGATTAAGAACTAAATGAAAAAATGCAAGAATGGTTATTTCATGTAACTGTGACTTTTAGTCCTAGATATTTTTAGGAAATGAAGGTTGAAAGAAAATGTGTTATTTTTTCTTCTATTTAATTTTCAGGGCTTGTTTGATTGATTTTGTTTTTACTTTTTAACCTAAAATTATTTATAATAAAAACTATGTCCCATCTGATAGCATGAGAAGGAAGAGAAGCAATAACTGGCACACAATTAGGTGGTCATTTCTACATAATTTCCCAGCTATTTTGCAGTAGTGAATGAGGACTGTGATTTTTCAAACATATTTGGTGATTTATGGAGTAATTAAATAAACACAGTTCAACAATTGTCTAGCTAATAAATCATGAAGCACCCCTTTTTAACTGTTTCTTTTATGCTTTAATTATTGATGCTCATGTCTTCTGTTGTAATATCCTTCTAAAACACTGGTAAATATGGTGTGAAATAATGTAATATTATTGAGAGCTTAAATAGTAAGTTCTATCAAAATAACTCAAAATATAAAAATGCCTTTATGTTACTTTGCTTGCTACCAAATATTAGTCTGGTCTGTTCTTGTCTGGTCTATTTCTACTTTCCTGTTCCAATCCCTCACCCTTGGATATTTCAACTACTGTACAAGTTTGACCTAACTCTCATTCCAAATGATGTGCTACTCCTAATGTTCATGAAAAATAATGAATTTTCACTTCTGTACAACTCATATATTGCAGCCCTGTTATTTGAGTCCTATGAAAAATTCCTTTCCTTGCACCCTTTTTCTCCTGCTGCTCATCACTGCTTTGGATATCAGAGCTACTCTCCCCTGAATGCATTAGTCACTCATGAATAATGACATGAAAGCCTGGCAATGCTTTAGAAGAAGAGACCTTTATTACACTTTTCTAACAACCATTAATATTTCTAATACTCAGCAGTTTTCTGATTTTCTTTTGTGAAGAGATGAATCATGACTACATGGCAAAATAGCATGGGGTCTACAGCTATTACTGCTTTTATTAATGCAGCTGAAATGCAAAGAAGCAGAATAATACATTTCCTCTATGTTTGACAGAAAATTTCTAGGTTTTCAACACCTCTTATCTGCTTTCACTGAGTTCATAAACCCTAATTAAAGCAAAAGTCTTGCATGTTGGTCATATAGTTTTTCCTGATCCATATGCCTGAAAAACAGCAAGGCTGCATACACATCAAAAAAATGTCCTTCTTCATGGGAAATATCATTAGAATTATTTTTTCCCATAATAAGAAAAAAAAAAAAAAAGAAGAAGAGAAAATAAAGAAAAAGAGAGTTATGACTGTAGTTGCTCTTCGTAAGACTGTAACCCTCTGAGGTCATGCCTGAAAGGTATGATCCATACATACTGAAATTCATGGTGGAGGGCAGCAAAAGAGGGGAGGAGAAAAGCAAGGCAGCAAAGTTAGTGTTTCATGGCAATGTAATGGATCGTTCAAAGTACAAATATACACTCCCAAAGTGACTTGCTGATTTTTCTCTAAGGACACGTAGCATAAGTAGGAAGACAAGGTAGTGACCTGAACTTATTGTCTTAACAAAAACCTTGGTACACTTTATGTACTACATGTACTCATTGATTGCACTCTGATTAATTTCCTGAAAACTTGTATTTAATGTTTTCTCATTAAATATTAAGGGAATCTTAAAGTTTTACTATTCTTGGAAGGCAGTCAGTCAAATTGTCTAGCATGAAGGATCAATTCAGACCTGCTGGGGAGAACTCTGAAGCTGCATACAAGGAAATGTAATTTACCTCTGAAAAAGCTTCCCAGAGAAGTTAATACAGAGGCTTAAGCCTTAGACAGCTTAAGCCTTCAGGCACATGACCAGAACAGCTTGTCCATGATATAAAAATTCCTACTTTGCTGTTCCCAGCAGCAGTAGTCAATATGACTGCCTTCCAGGCAAAATATTGTACTAACATGCCTGAAGGCAGGTCAATGCAGACAGACATATGTCTATAAAAGTCTAAACTCAAAGTATTCATGTTCTAGCAAGAAACTACTTCAGAATGCATCAAGATGGAGAATATATCTAAAGCAAATTTGTTAGCATATAACTTCCCGGAGGCTTAATAGATCAATAGACAGTTTTCCGCTGTCATTTATAATGTATATAAGGACATGAAAAATGCACACCCATAAAATTGTTAGTAATTTAAAACTAAATTTAAATTCATTTTTAAGCCTCAAAAAATTGGAAAAATGGCAAAATAGATCAATAACAAAAACACACACCTTCATTTTATATAGTGTTGATATGTATGGTAAAAGGTCTACAAATCAATTCTTTAAAAATAGTGTAATAAACTACCAAGCTTATTGATACCATTACTCTTGCAATTATCCTTTCTCTCTTTCTCCACCATGCTCTGGTCAGTGTGTGTGGAAAGAAAAAGGAAGTAAATAAGAAGGACTCTGGTATTCCACCTCCACTGCCCATAAAGATGGTTGATGTGATTTAAAGTAATTCACCTTGTAAACCCATATTTCTGGAAGCCATTATGTAAAAGATAGACAAGTATTTTTAATAGAGAAGCCAAATATACGGTATACTTTTATAAGTATATATAGTTAGTAGAAACTGAACTGGGTTTTAAAATTATTATTTTTCAAACTAGAAATCCTTCATTTTGTAAGTACTTTTTCTCCACAGAAATAAATGCTATATATTTATTTCCCCTGTCAGGCATCTTGTCTTGAAAAATAAAATATAATTGAAGGTATGTCACTTCAGGAGAAGCTTCATGGTAAGCACACACACACAAAAAAAACAACTAATATTTTTCTCAAGCAGAAAAAATAGAGAGAATAGAGAATTTTTAGTATTTGAGTTTCCCATAGCAACACACTTGTTGACCTGATTTAAAATATTTTGTCCATTTATACCTGATTTTTGATTTTCAAAACTAAGCAAGAAAAGAAAATAATCATTACTGAGACTTAAGTGAAACTTGGTTCCTAGAAGGAGTCACTGAACACAAAAATGCACGGGGTGGGAGTGGGGGTGGGTGTAAAACCTATTTTATTTTCATACTTTTTCTGGAGCAAGTTTTGTGTCTGTATGTATCTATAAAAATGTAATGACCATATCAATGCCTTAATTTTTTTTTGGCTTTTTAAAAAAGTAATTATCATACATTACTTATATAAACATATATAGCTTCATCAGTACTAAAAAAACCACAGAAAGTAATGATTAAAGAGGTAGCTATAAATACATTGTAACTGTCACTAAATATTAAAATGTGCAGCAATGAAAAAAGTTCATTTGGTCTCCTCAACAGTTTCATTGTAAAAGACAATTGAGTCAACATACAGTTGCTCATTTTTTTCTCCAATAAAATGAACTGGGGTCTAATACATCAGTTAAAAATGTATTTCTGAGCAACTGGGAGAAATTTTTAATTCTCACTGAATTGAAATTGAAAAAAAAAAAGAAATTAACACAAGAGACATTTTGTAATGTCCCTTTCTGACTTCCTTTGTGAGCCACACAGACTTCAGCATTGGCTCCAGTCTGTTCCTACCCTCAGCTGTGAAACACAGGGCACTTGATGTACATTTGTAAAACACAGGCTGGACCTTGGTGACTAGAGCTGTACTGTCCTTCAACTACGTCCTGGAGGCTGTGCAAGAAATAGCTTTGTTTTCTGATATTTGTGGTCTCAATGATCCCTGACAGCAACAGAGAATAACAAAAAGTGAACCAAACTTTGATAAAACACAGTACTTACATTTTCTGTGGGGTACTTGGTGTCTCTCAGAATGTTCACCTGTCTTCATTAGTTATAGCTGCATGTAATGTTGGCAGAAAAAGGGAATACCAACCTTAGAGATATTTGAATGAAAATACTGAATATCAGAATTCAGTGACCAAAGACCCAGAATTCATGCTGTGACACCTGATATTGAAGTGCTCCCCATTTTCACATGGTACATCTACTTATAATCTGCATATGCTGATAATTATTAGCAGTATTTGAGAAATCCCCATTCTTCTGATTTATCTTAAAGAACTTCCTTCCCTTGATATTTTTCCTACTTTTCTACTGTTTAATCACAATTTATATACTTAGTTTACATTCTGTACTCTTCACTGATATTTATCCAAATAAGCAATTATAGGTTTCAGTTAAATTTTGGTTGTATTTTGCAAGCAGTACTTTAACTTCTACATCAGTTAGATTGCTGAGGAAGCATAGCTATTTTCAAGTTATTTAGACAATAATGGCACAAATAGATACCCCAGAAAATATCCAAGATGATAATTTAAAAATTTTAATTAATTTCTGTCTACAAAACTGTCTTTCAAAAGTTAACCTTAAGGCTGTTATGTTATTAAGTATCCAGAGACACTCAGTAACAATATTTTTTAAAAGTCTTTTAAATATACTAATAGATTATAAGGTTATTTTTGCTCTGCAGCAGTGTAGCAGACATGGCCATAACTGTAATGGAAATACATATTTGCATACCTAATCCTCACTGGTTTATATTGGATTAAGAGTGAATATAGCTGTGAAACTAAAATGAAAAGTTTAATTTGTCGTTCATTAAAGAACTGTGTATCCATTTGGTTTATCACAGTGTTTGGGGTTTTTTTCTCCAAAATATTCTTCATTGATTTTTTTTTATTGTAATTGCAGTTTGATTTTTCAAGCAGACTCTAATATTTACCTGCTAGAACTAAACTTTACGTCTAGGAGATTAATCCCTTGATAGTTAAATTGTAAGTAGACTTGATAGTGCCATGATAGCTCTTGAAGAGGAACATTACAGACATCAAAAGCAACTGTTTCTTACAAATAAGAAGCTAATCTTCAGTGCAAACCTAAGAAATATTCTGCTCCCTTTATTAATCTGCAACAAAACCTCAGTCATTACACTTGCAGTACACTTTCCCCAAGTATACATTTATTCTTTACACTGGTTCATTTTTACCTGTCCTATTAACAATTGCACTGTCAGGTATTCTCTCTGTTTATTGACAAATAACTTAGTCTCTGGTGGTCAGGAAACTGGAAAGGAATTTACAGTACTGTAACATCACATGGTTTAAATGCAGCTTGGTAAAGATGTAGTTTATATAAATATTATGGATTATGGACAGAAAATTGAAAACACTAAGGAGGAAGGGAAATTATTTTTTAAAGAAATGCTATATCTGCAAAAGAATTTTAGGATTCACCTTCCTGTTTTTCTGTAATATTCATTAAAGTTAACTTGAGTAAGCATGATGCATAATACAAATGACTAAATTTTATAATGCAAAAATAATGCTGAAACACTTGAGTAGTTTCTGCATGTCACATGCAAATTACTACTTTCCAATCAATAGGCATTTTAAGCTACAATTGATATTCTGGAGCTGTAATACACAATTTGTGCTATGGATATTATATATTCAAATCATCGATATGAGCTCTAGAGAAACAATTACAATATATGCTGCAAATGCATATTAAAAGGCAAATCGCATTAAGAACCATGCTTTAAAAGGAGACGTAACCCAGGCTTCAATTTTGCACCTGCAGTCTTTTCCAGAATCAACAGGGTGGTCACATAATTGCAAAGCAGATGATTGCAACTGTATTTGCTGCAACCCTTGAGATAGTTAATTTTCAGGTTCAGTCATACAGTTACATATTTAAATGCTGTAATTTGTGTCAACAATTGTTAATGCATACAAGTTTGCCAATACAAAATTTATTTTGCTTTTGCCAACTGGGCCTTAATGTCGATGCACTATATTGTCTTTAGGTACATTGTTGGTTGAAAGAAAGGGGGATACTTGTAATGATATAAAAAAAGGAGATTTGGTATTTTGTTCATTTTTTTAAAAGACAAAAATGCATTTTCAGTTAAATTTCAAATTATTCTTTATTGCATTTAGTTAAGCTGAAAAACATATATTTGATATATAAGAAATATATGGGGATGCAGAGGGTCCAACGTGGGTTAAAGCTACTTAATTTTTTTTTCTTCCAGATTTCGAAAATTGGAATTTTCTTTGATCATTTTGACTAATTCCATTTCATCCCAGAAACTGGTTAGCTGCTGTTAGCCAATTAACTGTAAGAATGTTATCTACACAGAGCAGCTCTGGTGTGTTGAAGGTGCTCACTTCTGCGCTGGATACAAAAAAACCCTTTGCTATCAGCAGACATCCTCCAGTATCCCTTACTCTGAGACAGTTCTGTATGTAGTCTACACAAAATCTCAAAATACTACCTTAAATTCAGCAGAAGGTTTAGACAAAATATTCTGGAGTTTAATTAAGTTTATATTTTACAATATATTTTATATTTCTTCAATAGTTGTAAAAATCATAACCATGAAGATGAAAGACTACCCAGTGATTCCCCACACTCATGTTTTTTAGCAACCGATAAATGGATTACCTACATTTGCAAACTGAGGGGTTATTCTGAATACAGTTTTGTCTTGGTCTTCCACATGACCAAACCACAGACTACTTACTTAAATAAAACATGGTAACATGAATATTTGACTTTGTGTCTGCTAGTTATTTGAAGCTACCAAGCCATAGCTCAGCTACAGAAAGATTAACACAACCTCTTTAGGAGAAACACTAAATGCAGTGATTCTCCAGTACAGAGGGATGGTAGCTTGCCACACCTCAATGGTACAATTTCTAAAACAGATCTAAGAGGTCTTTATGCTTTAAATCCCTTTTTACACAGATATTTCTCTTTTGAGCCATGGAAATAGCTGATTTTCTGGGTATTCGAAATATTTTGTTATTGTCACATGAAAAAGATCATATGAACTGCCTACTCAGGTATCCCTGCCCTTCAGTTTAGAATCAAAACCTGAGGTTGAGAATAAGCAAAGAACTGCCAGTGCAGATTATCTGAGGTCTCATACATGCTTAGAGATCATGTACATCACAAAAAAAAGTGTAATAATCAGAGAATTGTGAATGCGTATGGAGTTTGCCTATTATCCAGAATAAAAATATTTTAAAGCAGTCAAAAGTGTTTGGAAAAATGATGGCTAAATTACTATCATCACTCAGGGTGGGATTTAGGACACAGATTAGGACACAAATTGGTATCTAGTTATCTTGTCAATATTGTCAATGTTGCAAACAGACTCTAAAAAGCTGTTTAGCTGATGAGTCACCCAAACACACGACTGAATTTCCCAGAGGCATCCATTGTCATTGTAAACACTGTGAGACATGCTCTTGAGCTTCAATTAACTCTTAATTTCAAAAATATGAGAATCTGTAGGTTTAACGTTGTATCTTTTAGCCACATAAGCATGATTCATGTAGACACCTGAGTAACAAAGAGTCAAAGATGGCACCAGATTGTTATACTCTGGAATCTCACCTTAAATTGCTATTTTACTGAACTGAACTGCACTGCTGAACTGTTACTGGCTGAACTGCCCATTAACCATTACTGATTATGTCGAATATCATGTGTGTAACTTCCCTTCAAGAGGGCACATTGACTCATTTTAGGTGCTCTGAGCTATCTGCAATGTCTTCCTGGATGCACACACAGTGCAGAACCTATAGAAGAGCTAAACCCCAATAGCATGGCAGATGCAAAGATTCTTGAGCAAATTTCAGTTGACAGTATTTAACTAATGTGCAAATGAGCTGATCTCTGGTTCACATGTGAATATATTCATACAGACATGTTCATCTGTAAGAACAATCTCAGTGTCATGAGCTTTTTGGAGTACACTTTTTTTTTAATACGTGAATTTGTGTGGAATTCCTTTACCTGAGGTGAAGGCAGCTGTGCTTAGAAAATGGGACAGACACCCTGGTGAATATAAAGATCTGATCTTTAGCTGTGGTAGTTACATGTAGCTTTAGTGGTTTTGATACTGATTTAGATCATATGGGAGCTGACTGAGCTATGCCAAAAGCACTCAGTGTTGTCTGAGGTCTGTATTCTGTGACACTAAAAAATTTAATCTATCATATGGCAGAATCAATTATCCTTAAAACCCAAGAGAGTAAAAAGAATTGAATTGTCTTTCACTTAACTGTTTGAACAGCATTTGCATACAAAGACATAGCTCTTTAATCTTTCGTGAATGTAAAAGCAAGTGTTTCTTGGAAAGACCTGCCTCAGAATTATTTGAAACTAGCTAGTTCTTCAAAATATAAGAAACCAAAAGGCAGTTTTTTCAATTATGAAATAATATTTTTTAGAAAGCAAGATGTTTATGTTTTACTATTTAAGAGAAAAAGAAATAGCTAATTTTGCAATTAGGTGTTGGTTCTCTTATCGTTATAATACCTGGATAACTCCCCAGTCATAATAATAATGGCATTCACTCTTAATACTATAGCTCTATTTGTTCAGCTGTAGAACCTCAGTAAAAATTAATTCATAAAAGATCTGAAGTGAATCCTTTTTTTGTGATGTCTTCTTCATATGCCCCTGAGTGCATTATTTGCTTGTTTCTTTTATAGAACATTTATGAGTACAAATAAACAAAGCAGTTTTGAATTGATTATGGTAGGTTTATTTTGTTTTGATATAGATTTGTGCAGGTATGAAAAAATAAGTTCGTGAGATGAATTCACATTTTCCTTCAAAATATAAAGCCTGCATTTTTGTAGTCTCTTTGAAGCAAGATTTTGTGTACTTGATAAAGCTACTGAGTATGGTACAGGCTAGTGACCTGAATCATTAAACGCTGTCAAAAAGGAGAAATATTTTTCTAGCAACATCAATCAAATGGTAATGCCCTCTGACATTATTCCTAAAGGACTTTGGAAACCATAGCAGACAGCTATGGGATGTTTTATTATTGTACATGAAATGCTGAGCAGAATTTTTGAGTGGGCGAAGGGATTACATGGTACACCATAAACACAAATCTTATTTTAATAATATAATGTATATGTACATATATATATATCTATATATATAATTATTGTGGATTAGAATTCCATTATTTCCATGTAGAAGCTGGATAGGACATGTAGCAAAATCTTACTGTCTCTGAGATCAGAAAACACCAAACAATTAGACTGTAGTTTAACCCTCACAGTAGAAGTCAGTACTTCATAGCATTAATAATTTCTAACCGAAAGTGCTATGGCCAGGATAGAAATGCTTTTAACTTATCATTTAATAAAAATATTAAATAACCTCTGAAGACATAGCCCAGTTTTTGCTTGGTGCTAAAGGCTTGCTTGGTACCACTGAAATAAATACAAAGTTAGAGATAGCAGTAAAGACAACTTTCAACTTTTTTGACTTTTCCAACTCTTCAGCTTGATCCAATGCTGAGATTGTTTCTAATTTATACCAGCTGAAGGGCTACCAAGACCTTGCCTTTCTTCACCTCTGGCATTTGTTCCAGAAACAACTAGAACTGACATGTCATGAAAAATTTTCAATATCATCTTTACAGCCCCAGAGAGATTCCTCTGCATTCTAGGAAGCCCAAGTACTCCCTAAAGGCATTTTCCTGCACTTAATTTAAGCAAGTGGACTAGGAGCTAAACCCGGTACATTTTTTTTTACACCAGAAAAACTTAAAGTTATGAAGAAGTTTGATCAATAATGTAATAAATATTTTAGCCCCCCAAATATAATTTTTGCCTATGATTAGCCATCTTCTTTTTTTTTCTGTAAGATGGGATATAACTTACATTTATGACACCTATTTATATTTCTAATTGGAAACCTGGCTGCCACAGGAAATGATGTGTCATGAGACAGTTAATTTTTCTATTTTAAGGGGAAAATTCTCTTTCCTTTATTTGGTCAGATAACATCCAAAAGTACTCTGTTTTTCCTATACTGGGCTTCCGTTGTTAGTAGTACTGAAAAGAGGCTGACACCTGAAGACTGCTGGGAACAAGAAACACATAGGCTGGGATCACAAAATGGTTGTGAAAGCATGTAACATCAACATTTGAATGAATTTTACCCCTACCTTGATTAAATCTGTGACCTGCTGATTAGTTCTACTAAGTTTGTCAGGCTGAGGTATTTTAGGAATTATTTAGATAGCCAGGATTTGAATAAAAAGAACAAAACTTAGGATGAACACTGTTTTAGAATTAAGCAGGACTTGATTTTAGTAATTTTTTATAACAAATTTGTTATAAATTTTATGAATGCAAACAACTATGCAACAATATTTTTGTAAGTGGTCTCAAATATCTGTATAATTTTGTCTGAAATTGGAGACAATTACCATTCAAACTGAAAAGAAACTGCTTTGAAACAAGACATTTTTTTGTGATCAAAATATCTACCTACAGACTTTCCAGAAAATCCTTTTTGTTTCACTGCACCTGAAGCCATGGAGCATTGCTATAAAACGACAGGAAATGCAACCACCTGTGAAAGTTAAAAAAAAAAAGTACAATGCCTACAAAATGCTTTTTTCTTTATAATAAATGGTCTTTTATTCAAAGAGTAATGTGTATTCAGAGACATGACTAAAAATCTCGACAGGAAGTTACAGCTCTTTTGTATTTGAAATTTTTATAGCAATGAATATTTTAAAAAATTAATATCAACACACAAAATGAATTGCAAAATCTACAGTTAGCTCCAGATACCTAGGATTGCCATTCGGTGACAATTATGTAACTATTCAACAGATATAATTTTTTCATTTGTCTGGTTTTTTTGTCTGGTTGATTGGGTTTTTTGTTTGGTTTTTCCTTTTTTTTTTTTTTTGTGCGCTATAGGTTATTAGTGTGAGTATGGTAGCTCTGAGAAGTTTCAAAGAGTCATCTTTTAAAAAAAAGGTTGTAAGAGTCAAGTCTTTTTTATGTACTTCCATAAAAGAAGGCTAAACTGCTTTAGGGAATATTCTTCTCGGTATGAGCATGAATAATTTCCATTAGCCATTCTGGCAGTGCAGTATATGCTTAGAAGAGGGAATGGATCTTTTATGATGACTTTAAAGAAAAAAGAAATCAAGCTGGTAATTGTTTGTATGTTCCTTGGAAAACCTACAACTTAAAGTGAATCAATTCTGACACAAATTGAAAAGTAACATTGGTAAATGGATTAAAAACAAGAAGAATTTTGTATCTTTTTTATAGAGGTTTTAATAAGCTCATTTTACTGTGAGTCCTATAAAAGAATCAGTTATATACTAATTCTTTTATAGGACTCACAGTAAAATAAGCTTATTAAAGTATATATGTACATATATGATTATCAAAAATAACTTATTGAGAAATCATTTACTGAATGTATACATATATGAGACTATTTTGCAAGTAAAATTGAATAAAGGTTTTACTGAATATTGTCAGAGAACGTTTAAATTGGGAGGAGAGGATTCAAAGTTATTGAATGTGAAAGTCCTTTTCCTACTCTCACACCAAGTTTGTCCACTGCCTGAAACATACTTTGTGCACTCTTTGGTAAAATATTGCTTTGGTACAATGTAAAGAATGTCATGTTTTCATTTTTGCTGTCTTGGAGTTTACAATTTGAAAATAATATCTATATCCTATTTTATTTACATTTATAGAAAATAATTTTTCCATGTTATCAAATGGTTGGATTAAAAGCAATATCAGCTGCTTTCAAGTGAAAATTTGCATTAAATGGCTACCACTACCTTTACTAATTTGCTTATGGTTTCCAGTTCAGTTGTAATGAGTCAAATCTCTGACTTCAGAGATTTGATGGTTTTCAGTCCCATCTGTATTTCCTTGATACTAAGTTTGCATATTTGTTCCTAAAGTCACCCTGGATCTGCTATACTGTTATACAATGAAATGGTAAAAAAACCATGAATAGTCATAACCTCTTACAACTCCGCCTGTTTGTCTAAGAGGACAGATTTTTTTCTGGTGGTAGTACAACACTAACAATTTAGGAAACATTATAAAAGAAAGAATGTGCCTTACAGATGTGTATCGAAATAAGTATCAGTCAGATTCTTTTGACTGTTGCAATTTTCTGTTCAATTGTTTTAAGGTCGTCTGTGAAAATAAAAGTAACCTTTACTGAAGTACAATATTTGCAATGGCAGAAAGAACCCTGTTACAAATTCACTTGTATAATCTTAGGATGATAATAAAAAGTGTGTCTGAAATGAGCACATTGATTTACCTAGTTTATGTCATTTCTTGATATCTGAAAGAATTCAGATTACTTTTTTTATGATTCTGTCTGTGCCCTGGGGGTTTCCTAATCAAAAAAAAAAAAAGGGAAGTCTTGTTGATCGTGAGTTGTATCCAAAAGTCTGTGGAGGGGTAGCTGTAATCTGCTTCCAGGAATGTAATGAAATGTTGCCACTGGTTGTGTGATGAACTTCCAGTTCTATCATTGATGGTAATGATAATCTGACAGGAGAGAAGCCTCTTTTTTTCCTCTCATTTTACTTTTATATGAAGAAAGAAAAAAGGAAGAGAGGATATGTTATCATCAAGAAAAAGAAAGAAGAAATTTTTTCTTAATGCTGATGTAGAAATGGATTTGCTTACTTCATTTTTAGTGTTGCAATAGGGTAGTGTGCAATTGTACAGGGATTATGAAGAAAACTTAAAACTGAGTAATGGGAAGAAACTATTAAAGCTAACTAGGAATAGGTCAAGATTAGCATATTCTGTATCTGGGGAAAGGAAAGTTAACAGCATGGCATTTCAGAAGCAGTCAAAATTTGAAAGGTAGTAAACCACAGACTAAACTCTGAAAGAAAAGAAAATCCTATTTAGAATTGTATGCTTTACAATGAAAATTTACTGTGGATCACCTATCAAGCTTCATAATTTGAAAACTCATATTAAAAAAAAAAGGTTCTTTTAAGAACATAATCCCATTCTCCTTTTTCAGATAAAACTTCCCTTGACCTCAATGTCTAGGAATATATTAAATTAAATTTTCTGTTGTCTGACCTATTTATGTTGCTGTATGACAGCAAAGCCTGCAATTGAACTGGACTTCACATCTTTCTCCCCATTAGAATCACAGAACAATTTGATTCAAATGCATTAGCAAATAGTTGTTGCAAAACATACAATAGAGAGTTATTACTTATACCTACAGACTTGTGAATGTCAATGTGAAAACAACTATAAACGCTGTCTCCAAATAGACCCTGCAATGGTTT
Source organism: Rhabdornis inornatus (assembly GCA_013397075.1). Lineage (NCBI taxonomy): Eukaryota > Metazoa > Chordata > Aves > Passeriformes > Rhabdornithidae > Rhabdornis > Rhabdornis inornatus. The sequence continues at coordinate 1,890,660 of VWZS01006021.1, read as the reverse complement.
ACTGTTATTTCTACATAAAATCTTAAATACATTTCCCTCAGGAGCCACCACCTCAGCTTTCTCCTCACAGAGGCCCCCACAGCTGCCAGTGCCATGCAGGCAGGACTGCGCGTAGTAAAACTTGAACAGCTGTAAAAACGGCGGGACTGAGGAAGATGTAGTGATGAAGCTTACAGACAGACTAGGAACAGAAAACATGTCCTCTTTTTATGATTAGTGTATTAAAAAGGAAAGCAGCAATAAAAGATTCACATAAGAGGCAACCAAAGTAATTGAAGGCTAGTAAGTGTTGGTGGCTGTTTTTAAATCAATTAAAAATGCATCGGTATGTGCTAGGAAATGAATGTGTTTCTTCATGATGGAAGCAAATGTTTCAAACACAATGAAGACAAAATAAAGGAGAATGAAAACATACAAATTTCTGGCCAAGAAGATCTATGATTCTTTTTTTTTGTTCTTCCAAAACTCTCTTGTATATTCCCTGGTATACTTTGTAATTATAATATCCATGAGGATGAGAGGAATAGAATGAAACCCCTTTTTTTTTTTTTTTTTTTGAAAATTAATAGGAATATTTAGTTTTCATGCTTATTGAGAAAAAAACTTAAAGCCAGGAATATTAGGATAAATAATATGTGAAAAAATAAGCTAAGACTTGAAAAGCTTTTATTTTTCCTGCAGAAAATACCTCTTTATGGACTTGTCAGAACTTTCCCTGTCTGGCAGCTTTGTCAGAGAGCAAAGATTGGTCAGGATGTGTGCAGTCAGACACCTTGTGCCAGCTACCTTCTTATGTTTCAGGCCAGATAATTTGTTTTGATTCATCCAATCCCAGTGTTGTTAATCAGACACAGCTCTATTCTAATTTTATATGTCTATCTAAATAACAATATTATTGATTGAATCATTATTTTTTTATCAAACTATATTCCATACAATTACCTGTAGTTTCTGAATTAAATACATAAGGACAGATTATCTAACACATAACAAGTGCTCCCTTTCTCCAGCAAAATTTTGGGAATAAATTGTTTCATTTAATAAGTTTTGCAAATAGCTAAATATAAAGTCTATCCTATTTTATCATTTCTACATAATAGCCAGTTGCTGTCCGAGTCTGCCATTCCAGATTTAATATTTTTTTTGAGCCATGGTTTGCCATAGATTGTATATTAGGAATGATGAAATACAACAACAACAGCTACAAAAAAAGCCAAAATTTTCTCTTGGTATTTCTATACTATGCAATCAATATAAATTATATTATGAGGTCTACCATAGTATAGAATATAAAGAGACATCCAATGCTGTCTCTGGAGGAAAAAGCTTCAGGAAAGTAGCAGACTGATGTTTAATGTGAATTTTCCAGCTAAACAAGCTCAGAAAAAGACTCTATTCTTATTCTAAATCAGACTTAATAGGAATCACACAATGTAACTTTGGAGTTTACATGCCTTTGGTTAGGCAATTTCCATCCATAAAGCCTGTGTTTCTGGGGGAAAAATAAATGTAGATTTACCACAGGAATAGATTTTTGTTGTGATCAGCAGTGGTTCATTCCTGAGGCATGGCTTCTCTCCCATCTCTAATGTCCCTCAGGTTTCTATCAGAATCAAATAGTTTTAAACGCCACAGCAGATATTGATTAAGAGGTGGTGCGAGCAAAATGGTTTCTCTCTATATATCCTCAAGCATTTTACTGTTGGTTGTGATTTCTGGTTTTGCATTTAAATTATTTTTAAAAATATGGCATATAACTAACAAGATATTCCAAGAATATTGATCTTTATAATTACAGTGTTTAGTTGCCATCTTTTCAATATGCTTGGAAGACCATCAAACACATGTTCCAGCCTGGCTTTAGATCAGATTCAGCTCATTGTCATTTTTACCTCTCTCTCTGCCTTTTCCCCATGTCTAAAGGGAAATAGCTGCCCAAGTGATGCTTTCTTTTGTTTTGTTTTAAAGCCTGACAGAAAATCAAGCTGCCAATGGGCAAATAAGGTTTTTCTGCCAAGGGGTTAGCAAGCAGTTTCTGAGAAAGATATGGACAGCAGCCATCAGCTGGAGGGCATTTCTCAGCACATGGGGGAATGATAATTGAGAAAAGTGTCCCGAATCAAAATTGAGGACATAGATTAACTATTAGAGGCGACATTCCTATGTGCAGGATATGCAGACCCTCTATAAGTCATTAAATACTGAGGGTTTTCATACACTTTATTCTAAGATCTTATATTTTCTGCCTAGACACAAATTCTAATGTTTCCCTAGTATTGCAATTTACTTGAAACGATACCTAAATGTCTATGTCTTTTGATTGTGCCATTCTGCTTCTTAGATAGTATTTAGATAATCTAAGGTGTATAACTACTTCAATGTACCAGGGGTACTTCATGTAATTAAATTCTACAGTCTTTAGGTGTCATTGTGTATGCAAACTGATTGTATGTATAGAGAAGACATGAATAAAAAAAATGTGACTTATATTCCATTCAAAATCAGTAGCTTTAATTCTACAATGTGTTAACATCCATCAAACTAAATTAATTAGCAAAATTTTAGTGAAATACAAAGGAAATATATGTTTTACAGTGTCACAGGAAGTAATATTATGTCTCTCTGAAGCTGGGTTTCTATGAAAACAGGAAAGACCTTTAATAAATGAAATACTTATCCAGCAGTAATCATAGAGTAAGACAAGAAGAACATTCATTCTACTGCAAATATTTGTTGAGACTGTCTGATTCATTCTCCATGGACAACAAATACTTTTGAGAATTCTCTGTGATCAATGTGTAAACCACCAGCTTTCCACTTCCCATTGCTATCAGTCAGATTCGTCTACATCTCAGAATCAAGCTCAATGGCAGTAGCTTCAGACCTTTCATTCTGTCAAGAAAAAAAAGAAAACAGATATGTTTAGCTAATTTAAAACACACTTTCGTGAAATGAACCCAATTAACCTGCTTGTAACACATTTCATATTGCAAGATTTTTCGGTGAAGTCTGTTGCTAGTTTAAAATTCTGTATTTGTTTGGCAAGTATTAAAAAGTGCTTAGGTTTACTTCATAATAAGTCCTGAATTCACATTAAATTGCTGTTTTAAGTCTCCTTTAATTATTTCTTGCATTAAAATAAATCTGAATTAAGTGTATGAGAAATTAAGAGACTGTATTTTTTTTTCTCAATAATTTTCTGTTCTTCATTATCCATGGACATTAATGGAGTTTTAATTTGTTGTAACACCAAAGTTTTACACTTCATTAAATCTATGTGCTGATAATTACTGGCCTTATTGATTTCCTTTCTTTTTAGGTATTCAAGAGCTCTTCAGGGTTTGTCCCTCCCTGAATTGTTTTTCTCACATTGAGATGTGATTTCTAATCTTTCAAAAGAGAGGTTGAAAACGTTTAAGCTTTCTGTAACACATTCTCATCTTCTTAACCATGTTACAATTAATTAAATCTCTACAATTAATTAGAACTCACAAGACTTTTTTCCCATGCATAGAATAATTCAGAATTTTCTGTGATAATTCTTCTATAGCAAAAGATTAAAAAACCTCCCAGTGGTCTCACAATGTACAACAGGGTACATTTGCAGCACAATTTAGTTTTTCCATTAATTCAGAGAAAAATAACCCAGTTAGACAGATAAGGATTGCAAAGATAAGGATTAATATTCAAAACTGAGGAAAGGATTTAAACTGCTAAAACAGAATGCCGGCAGATAACAGTTGCCTAAATACAAAGCACTGATTTCTTTTAGTTTATTGACGACCTAATCATGTAAATGTCTAAACTCACTAGGTGGGACTGATTTGACCTACAAGCTCCATGGAAGTGCAATTCCATCTGCATGTAAGTCTGGAGCAAACCAAACCTGAGCATGCTGGAAACGAAACTAATCAGCAGTATGTGAGATCCAAAATGTTGACAGAATAAAAGCATTTCTTTTGGAGGACTTAGAACTTCATAGAGCATATTGGCAAAACAAGAAATGTAACAGAGCTGTAGCAAGTAATATTTTTGCCCCTCAAATCTTTCTGGAGTTGTTGCCCCTCAAATCTTTCTGGAGTTGTATATTGCCAGATTGTCGTTTAAGCTGTATGGAATGATTTTCCATCTTTCCTAACCAATCTGAAAAGCTGGATAATAAACAATACAGCATATATAGGCTAATAAATAAATAAATATAAAAAAGGAAACAAACGAACTAACTAACTAACCCCTAAAATCTAGCAAATAGCAAGGAGCCTCATCTCTGGACAGACAGTTAGGAATGTCAGGTGTGGCAAAGGAGTCAAGTGCTTGGATATGGATTCCTTCTGAAGTGATTTTATTGTCTCATTTCTGTTACTGTGTGTCCTGGTTCTGGCCAGAACGCGTCATTAATTTTTTTTTCTGTAGCCAGAAGGGGGCATGGCTAGGACCTGGAGGTTATTCCATACCACTGCACATAATTTTCTGGAGTAGCAGGAAGTCACTCCATGGTGACTGTGTTTTGATACATAACACAGCCGTTGATTTCTTATGAGATTAAATTACAGCCCATAAAAGCAGTCTTAGATATACCAGTATTCAGTATGCATTTGCATTTGGTTCTATAAAAAACGTTATTTAATATTGTAACACACGCAACTCTATGGAATCAGTTGGCATTGTATTGCTTAGGACTATGACAATTATGTCTGATGTCATTTATCCAAGGCTGCCTGTCAATGTTCAGGGGTATTAGAATATCAGCAGATTATATATATAGCCCCATGCAGTCCAACAGTCCAACATTCAATTCTTGCCAGTTACAGTTGCCTCCCCCTTGGACAGATATACAGACCATAACTGGCAATTTTACTGGCAAATCTGAAGAGGCTGAAGACTGAGCAACAAGGGAAGATAAAAAGTTTGGCTTCTTCGTGTAAGTACAGTTATCCACTCAATTTCTACAATCATTCCAAAGAAATTCTCATTTTAGAGCAATTAGAAATTATATAAATAAGAATACAGATCATTCTGAATGTTAGTAGTAAGAACTAACCAAGACCAAATAAGTATTTGATCTTCAGACCAAGTGTATGTTGAGTCCTACACAATTTAGTATTAAAAGTGTCAAGAATTTTTTTATGCAACAAAATTATGGCTCTTTTTCTCTACAAGTCATAGGAAAAATTAAGATATGGATTCCTTATGAATGGAAGATTTGGATTCCTACTGAATGGATTTTTCAGTTGGGAAAAAAGACTTTTTTTTTTTTACAAATAGAATATGTGTTTAACTTGCTGCTACAAAAAGTCTACTAGATTTCCTCAATTATCAGAAATTAAAGCACACAAAAAAATTCTACAAGGGAATCCAGGTAGCCAGACAAGACTCCAGTAATGCCATATTAATAATTAAGCGCAAAACACTGACAAGTGTTTTTCAAGAAAATATTTTTAAGGGGATTGTTATCAAGCTGTTATTTCTCCACCCTTTGCTTACAAAAATCTTTTAAAGGCAATATTACAAGATTATGTAAAGTCAATGGATTGCCACACTTGCTATTCCTTTTCTACCTATGAAGATAACTATCCTCACAAAGTTGGGAATTAGATGGTCCCAAAATCTACATTTATGAAGAAATACGTATTGTATTTTTACAGTTTTATTAGCCTATAAGTAAATATATAAATAATTTCTAAACACTTTTCCTGGTCTATTCTCAAAAATCAGAAATAGACTATAATTCCCCAGGTACTGCTTTTCCTCCCTTTATTAGTGAGAGATAATATGCTTTTCTTTACCTTATCTCAGTGTTTTCTTTCTTTCAAGGGTCTTTCTAATCTCCATAAAGCATTAGAATAAAAATTCAAAGATTATTTGGGCCTTTTTTTCCCCCGGGATTTATGGGTAAAAGAAGACCCTTATATTTAAATAATTGATTCCAATTGGGTTTAATCTGTTTTTTGTTTTTTTTTTTTAAATTTGTGCATTTGTTTGAGTATCTGGTCATAACATATCCTGTAGAAAACAATGGGGAAAATGTTCCTGTAATTTTTTCATTCTTCAGAGTAGTCTGCTTGAATGCTCTTCATCCCTGATAGGCAAAAGAACTAGACTCTCTTTTTCTCGTCTTCTTAGCATGCATTCTATTATCATTTCTAACTTCTATGGCTTTATTGTTCTCACAGAACTGTAAGTCTTTTCTCTCCTTAACCTTTCTGACTTTATCCTTACATGACTACTTGCCCTATATCTTCATACTTATCTTCAGTAATATATGATTGCTTCTATTTTGTGAATGACCTTTTTGGATTTCAGTGCCATCAAATTACTACTGAAACAGTCAAATATACCTCATTTTATGGTTTACTCTTGTCTTTGGGCTGAATTCTTTAGCTCTTGTAGTCATAAAACTTTTTAGTGAGTGTCAGCTTACTGTATTTCCTTTTTTTTGCATATTTTTTTCTAAGAGAAAATAAATATTTGACTTACTGAGGTCAGCTTTTCAAAGTGTATTATTTTCCTTTTCAACTCTTTTTCTTACTAAGTGCTTAAATAAAAGTTACTTTCAGTCTTCAGGTTCTTATGTTCCTCCATTTTTAAATCAGAAAAAAAAAACAATTTAGCTGATATTTTCTGTTTATAATTGCCTTCACTCACTGAACTGAAATGTTAAATTACAAAGAATTTCCCATGTCAGTGAATTCAGTATATTGCACTTGACAAGCCTTACAACTGCTTACAACTAGTCCATCTCAATCTTAGACAGCTTTAGACATATGAGAAAGTTATCATAAAATTCACCTTCTTGTAATTTATAACTCAGCTGTGCTTACTGTATGCATTAAATTCTTGTGCCAGCTTCATTTTTCATTCTGTTTGTTTTTGTCCTTCATGTTGCCTCCTTATTCCCTTAAAAAATTATTATCAACACATTTAAAATTATACTGACCTGTTTATTCTACTGTATTTTTCAAAAAGAAGATTTAAATATTGGTTCCAGCCAGGCTCTCAAGATTTGTATTTGTATCATCTTGTATCTCTAGAAGTAGAGTTGAATCAACAAGAAGACTGGATTCAAGTCTGAAGTTACATTCCCATTACTAAGGAAGTTTAAGATCTGGGGCTTGGTAGCACTACAGTCAAGGTCACCTTCTTGTCATTAAAGTCATTAGTCCACTTGCATTTGTTCCACATTTGCGTGGGTGTTGCTATAATCAAATGTCTCATAGAGTTTATCCACTAAAGAGTGGAGAGACTTTTAAGGTCATTTCAGATAAAGATTTTCCAGTTCTCCAACAATCATGATGGAAAATGCTATTACATTAATTTCTTGCATTTAATATATGAGACTGGCGTGAATAGAGAATAAAATTTAACTCGTTAGTTTACATAACTGCAGTCACTACAGGGATAAAAATTCCTATATAACGTTAAGTACTAAATGAAAAAAGGAAAGAAGTATTTAGCATTAAATTAAAAAAATACAAATAGCAATGTTTTTACTTATATGTTAATTCAACTGTCTTAGTTTGCACTAAAGGTGTGCCTGTGGGAAGATTACATTAGCATCCTTTTCACACCAGCTGAAAAAAACCTCAACGACCAAGTTATTTTTTTGTTTCAAGCAGCCTAGTACAAAACAAACAAATACAAAAATATTGGACAATATGCCATTATTTTATCTCCTACAATCTGAAAATGTCTCTACAATGCTCAAGCATGAGCACTTAATATGCATCCTCAGTTTTGAACTTTTAAATGTAATTTACTATTTTGCATTTTAGAAAATTGTCATTAGTGGAGCCAGAATCAAACATAAGACATTTTCCAGACAAAACTTGCACCTTCAATAATGGTTTATAACTATTGTCTTTTCCTGAGGGACTTCTAGAGAACGGTGGGTTGTCTAAGATGTATATGGCTTGCTCACAAGATAGTGTTTCTGGGAAATGCAGGGGAAAAAATAATGAAGAAAATTTAGGCTGTCTTTTCAGCCCATGGGACTTCAACTTTCCTTGCTGAGACAAAATGACTACACAAGAATGTATTCTCTTTATTGGTTCAGTGTTGGTCCATACTGCCTTGTATTCTGAGCTCCAGACTACTTCAGAGTGAGGAAGAACTGTCAGGACTTTAATGCCATCTCCAGTCTTCTTTCAGGTGTACTGCCTGGAAGAGGACTAAGTAAAGCCAGCTGTGCAGCTCAATGCACAGCAGAGACTTTTAGTTTTGAAGACTTGTACTGAGCACAAACGGCAGGCTCAGAGGAGGCTGGAGGGACTGAGCACAATGTGGGGCAAGAAGGAGAGTTTAGACAGTTCATGTCTCTGTTTCTCAATACATGAGTCAGTAATTAAAAACTAATGTAAACTGGTTGCAAATTACATTAAGTAAAATTTCTCGAGTCAAGACCCTTCTTACCAGTAGCAAAACTGTGAGTTCACATTATATTTAGGCCAAATCAAAAAGGCGAATACTGAAAAAAAAAAGTATGATCATAAGATTTGGGTTGCTTGAGCCTGGCTGTATTGCCCTGTGGCAGTGTAGTTGGAGGTTTAGTGTTCTAAAGCTGTGCTCCTTAAGTAATCAGAGACAACCATTATTAAGCATTGATTAGTAGTCATGCTTATATTCACTGATGCTTGTTTTCCTGAGTGGCTACGAAAGACAAAATGACAGTGTAACTTTTAGAAGAATTGCAGGTAACAGCAGCATTTGGGGAAAGCACAGCATGAAGTTTCATACTAAGCCACACAGTGGTGATGAATACTTCTTCTGTCCTGCTTCCATGAGAAGCCATGGTGCTGTTCATTAGCTCTAATAAGGCATTAATACCAGCTAGTGACAGTAATGTTAGCACTGGTATGTTTCTAGATGCTGAGATGTGATCATAGAGGTAAAACCAAATCTTTTTCTTTCCTCACTCTGGATACTCAGTATTTCTTGAAGTAAGATTGAAACACCCATCTCCATGTCTACTCTGATGTGATGGGATTTTAGTGGCCCACTACATGGGCCCACAGAGATGAAAAATGTGGTTGTTATTTCAGTTGAATTTATAGCATATTCCAAGTACCTTTGGAATGACAGAAATAAGTTGAACTCAATTTTCAAGACTGAGATATCTCTAAACTATTTACTACATCACTTGAAAAATTGCCTATTTTTTTTTTTTCATTTCAGTGTTCATCTTATGTTAAGTTGGACCAAAGCTAAGAAAAAATATTGGGAAGAAAGCCCAAACATTTGCATCAACTCTCAGCAATTGTATATGTTCAGCATCGAGAATTAAATGAAGGCTGTTGATTATCTTCGTATAGTTTGTTTTGCATAAGTGTAGAGTTAAAACTAAACCTATGTTTAATGACTCAGGAAGTGAGTGTTCTAGGCTAGAGTCCTAGAGACCCTTTTGGGGTTTTTTGTTGCTAGCTCTACTTCAAGTTATATGGCTAAACAGCATTGCTGACTAATAAATGCTTTTACAAAATTAAATAAAATGCTGGTCCTACCCTAACTCTTGATAAAACATACTCAAATGCAGCACTGTCAAAAGAGAAGCTACGGCTGAGCAGATGGAGAAATCACACCACTTCACTTAGTATGCTCCTGTTTCATGACTGAAACTAATGTGCAGTGTACTTTAGGAGAACATGTTCATTTTTCCTCATGGGAAATACTTAGTCTCCCTATCTGCAGCAGAACATGCGGACATCTTGTTCAACAATTATGGAATTAAAGAGCAACTCACTGTTTCCTCAGGATAAATGGAAACAAAATAACTTGTGCCTTTATTGATGTTATATGTGTTCTGTCCCGGGGGTGCCAAGCTGAGGGCGAACACACAATTGTAAAGAGAGTGAAGAGACAGTTGAGGAATTTCCTAATATTTGACTGGTTGGCTTTCAGCACTAATACTGACCTTTTAATGCAATTTTGTTTATAATATTAAGAAATTGGACCATTTAACTTGCCTATGTGTCTATTAGCTATCTTTTAGAAGCTGAGAGTCAAATCAAAACTGAACTCCTTTTATTTGTTTCTCTTCCTTTCTCTCTAGAATGCTGTAGCATTCCTGTTTCTTTTATATGCCAATGATTTCCTTCAGTGTTCTTTACCTTCTTCTGGCATCTGAATTCTGATGGCTTAAAATTTAAGAGCCTTTTTCCTTACCATCATTTCTCCAGTACTTCTTAGCTTCAAGTACAGGTAACTATTACATTGTATGTGATCTTTCATTTCTTTCCCTGAGTAGCGAGTGTTGAGTTGAGGTCATTGATCATACCAGAATTGTTGCACATGCCAAGGTTGCATTCCAATTCTGATTTTAAGTATTCTTTTCATTTACAACAAGTGTTTTAGTGAAATGTATTTTTGTCACTTTTTTAATCTTCTAGGAATCAATCTCGCTAATTCTTTTACAGTTATCGTGATCTAGAATGAATAATACTGAAAAAGATGGAAGAAAGTGCTACGACATATATAATTTAATATAAGTTTCTTTGGACAAAAGTATATGTTTCTAACAGTGACCAGCTATTTATACATACACACATGTATATATATTTATGACCCACTTCTAAACTGAATATATTATTCTTGTGATTCAAAGCTAGCTAAAGCTTGTTTCCATAGCTATATGGTATCACATTTAAAAAAACACACACTTATATTTAGCATATCTAGTGTTTTCTGTTACAGATTATTATCACAAACTTTTCTCTGTACAATTGGAAAAATGTTATGATTTAACAAGTGACTTTCCTTCTAGAAGCAGTGATTTTGTTGTCTCTTGTGAGAATCTGCTCAGATTTAGCGAAGTTTATATAACTTTTTTTTTTTCCCCTTTCTCACCCATATTCCTTCATGACTTCCTGCCAAAATCACTGAATGTTCCCATGTGGAGCTAGACTCTTGCCAGACCATGGAGACACAGTGCAGGTTCACTGAGAAGAAATGTTTGTTGTCACAAGGCCTTTGTGTGAGGAGGAGGTAGAAACATACCCTTCTTCCCCAAGAGAGCTCTATGGACCTGAATTCCTCCCAGCCCATAAGATGCTGACAGAGATAGGCATTTTTGATTTCTTGCTTTCAAAACAACTTTCATACAGGCAAGACACTATCAGACTTTAGTGATAGGAGTGAAGGGGAATGAAAAACGGCTTCACCGGGAAAGACTAGATCAATACATGACTCCAAAACTGCTTGTCACACAGAAGTTAGATAGGCAACACAGCCTGTGTATAATGCAAACATAACAAAGACATTACCTAGAGGGAAGAAAGAAAAATTTTTCACAATATGTAAACTTTGTTTGCAATTCTATGCCTTGATTCGGTAGGCTAACTAGAATATCCCAGGGAAACAATATCAGCACAAACAGATTACAACACAGTCCTTGTGTACATCTTAGCAGAATTCAGTTTTGTATTATCCTGTCATAAAATACAGTAAATATTTTTGTGAGCCATATTGATATTTTTTGCAAATTAGATTATTAATGGTGATGCCCCAATATCTTAATTGCAGACAGTGGCAGTTGAATTATGCAAAATTCTTCTACTCTATTGGCAATTTTTCAGAGATCTTACAAAATTTTTTGTTTTGATGCTTTTAGTTGAATTGCATTAGTATTTCATAAAAATGATAAAGTGTACAGAGGAGTCTGATAGTAATGCTAGTCTCTAAAATGACTGAAAAGATCACAGTCCGTTTCAGCATTCTTTGTAAGAAATTTTGACAATTATGTACTGTGGCTTTGAATTATGGATCATTTACTCAATTCTTCTGATATGGTGGTTATAATAGACTGCATTCTGATATCCTTTCATTAAAATTTTGAAAAACATCCAACACAGAATATTTCTAATTAAATATTAACTTTGAAGGCACTGAAAACAAGGGCTTTTATACTTGCATTTGGTCTTCTATTTTTTAATAAGTGTACATGCATATATATAATGCATATATGATGTGTATGTATATGCATAATTTAATGCATATGTAAATATTTAACTACACCAGAATGAAATTTAAAAATAAACTAAAAACTAAAACTCTCTTTAAACCAAGCATAAGTTAAAAACTATTGGGTTTGCTTTACAAAAACCCACCTGGTCATCCTATTGTATGTTAGTTTGACCATAACCTATTAATTCCCCCAGCAACTCTAAGGGATAGGGATTCTTTCTTTTTCTATAGATAGAAATTTCTATAAACTTGAAAATTCAATATTTTGTGCTGCTTCATATGCTTGGAAGGGCTCTTAATGGTTTCATTTCACAAAATGTTGGCACCTAACTACTTTTGAGGGTAATGTTATGCTCAGAAATGGCATTGAAGGCCTGAAGGTTACAATAAGAGCCTGCATAGCCTCGAACTGCCATGACCTGTAGAATTCCACAAATATTTCCCCTGTGAGGCTTAGAGCTTCTGATTGCTTGCAGAACTCTGACCCCTGATCGACATAACTTTCCAACAAAAGGATTTAACAAAGACAAAAAGCTCAAGTTTTGAAGGTGGTAATAGGTGAAGAATGATTTTTTCCTTACAGTTATATCTAGCAGATTTATTTGTTTACATTAGTTTCATTTGCAATTTGAGGTGCAGCTGATAGTATCTGAGAATTTTCTCTTAATAAATCCATCCAGAGATGTAGCATGCTGGCCAGTGCCTTTGATCTCTCCCACTTTCTTTAAAGGAAGTTTGTATTTCCGTTCTATGAACTTCTGCCCTGTAAATCTAATTTTTTCTAAGATAGGAGAAGTGCTTTCCAACCCAGAGAGAATGTGAAGCTGTTTGTGGATTCTTTTGGATATCATGCCTGTTGTATGGTTGTAAAGCATGAGGTCAAAAACCAAGGATTCCTTTAATACCTTGGTTAACCTGAAACTGGGAAGCAAAGTGTCTTGACCCAGTTGACGTGGATTATCTGTAGGCAATAACTGTTGAACTCAGTTTTCCCAAGACAGGTATCAGCTCTGATAGTTTGCTGTTTTGTTATTAAAAGAATGCCTATCTAATAAAAATACGCAGGTTTAAGAGTAATATCTACTTTCTTTAATGTAAACACATGAGAGATTTTCATACAAAAATGACATCTTCTCCTTTTTCCTTAGAGAAACTGATCAAGAAGTCTTCAATTTTTTACTGTTAATACTACCAAATTTTTGATTATATTAACATCTTTTTCCATCAATTATTTAGCTCTTGGCTTTAAATATTCAACTAAAATGGATGATAGTCCACTGTACAGTCCTAACATGAAGGTCTGTGCTGCACCTAGAAGGACTTATATAAAATATAAATATATATTTTTCAGTGATCTTTACTTAACAATGAGATAACTTTTGACTTACAATTTCCATCAATCATAGCATTGCTTTCATTATTTTTCTGAATTTAATAATGCAATTGTAAAGTTATCTCGCAATCGTAGTGAGATCTATCTATAATAAGTAAGAATTTAGCATTTTGACTTTCTAAATATATAAATGTACATACTTAGGAGTTAGTGGAAAGCTGTTTGTTCATTATGCTGTTCACTAAAAGTCATTTAGGGACTGCCAGACTCTATATGATTCTCATTAAGTGAAATATCTGCAATGATAATATATTATTGTGTCATCTGCTCAAGAAATTGGTATAAATTAGCACTTTGATATCTGACCTACTATTAATCAGTACCATATAAACAATGTGCAAATCATGTGTATCAGGATTAATGGATCTTCTAAGCTTGTCTGAAATTAAATTTAAAAATACTCCAAAAGAATATTTTGATGTAAAATCTTCATGTTTGTGCATTGCGGTATCCAATCCTAGTCACAGGATCCAGCTAGATGTTGACACACAGGGATACCATCTCTCTGTGCCTCTGAGACCTATATGGGAAGTACATATTTGTAGGCCAGAATTGTAAGCACACCACAGCCTACTGGCTCCCCACATCTGGACAAGAAAGGCAATGTGTCAGTGGGTTGCACTGTGGCTTACTTGCCTGTTCTCCATATAAATTGAACAAATTACTATCGGGACCAGACATGTTCCCAGACTTGAGAAATAACTTCAGTCCTATTTGGGTCTTAAAGTAAGAAAGTAAATAAAGGTAATAAAGGTAGGAAAAATAATTGTATCTGGATTATCAACATATTTTCCATTTAGAAATTTCTATGTTAGCTATTGGATCATTAACTAAACTATTGATTCCCTTGTTAAATGTGCATTCAGAAATTTGAAACGCTTCCAAAAAGTCTTATATTGACATACTTCATCCTGGATACCACAATAACTACTTTTTCTAACTCCAGCACATATTTACATTGAAAAGATAGTTTTGCAATAGTACCCTGTGAACTGCAGGATTAATCAGAATATGAATCAGAGAGCAACACTTACCAGTTCTTGCACATGTTAATAGCCTTCATTCAGGAGATTCTCTGACTTTAATGAAATTCATGATGCACTTATGTATGAGTGATGTCAAAAGGACTAATCTGAAGGCATTTCTGGAGCAGCAGTTAGTTCTGCTGTTTGTCCCAGAGACAGTATTTCTAATGAGCCTGCAGGCTTGGAGTCCTTCTCAGCTTTAATTGTGGGCTTGCTTGGCATTGAGACAGCAGTGGATTGAGAACCTTTGTGTTGGTCTCTGCAACAACCTCAGTAATTGTGTCCACTAGGGTGGTGACAGGAGTCTCAGAAATAAAGGCTTCCCTACCACTGTCCTGCCTGGGACAATAAGAAAGGTTTCTTTATATGGTGGTGAGGACTTGGTGCCCATTATGTAGAAAGAGCTCAGAAGCTGTTTGCTCCTCTGCCCTGGACAGAAGTCTTACCTGCCCTGCATGTAGCTCTCTAACCTCTGGGTTCATGGCTGTGCTCAGCAGGACCTGGCTGATGTTTACCTGTTCCTTCACACCCCAGCAGCTGTTATCCTGCCTGATGCTCAGGCACTGTTCCTGAAGGACAAGGGTAAGCTGACAGTCCCAAATGGCATCCTATCATTCTCTATAGGACCCTATAATTTACTGTATCAAATATGTGTTTGGAGCACATTAAGAACAGATTTTTTTCTTCTCATTGCAGTGCATGATGTGCCTAAAGGCATAAAGATCAAGTTAATAGTCTGTCCCATTTTTCAGAGGAATCTTCTGTCCCCTAGGATCCAGCATGGAGCTACAGGGTATAGTGTCCCCACTCAAGAGAGTGCTTACACAATATTTCCATTGGACACAGATTCAGCTCTGAGGTTCCAGTGCTATAACTCCAGATCCTGCCATCTATCCAGTGAGCACTAAAGAGGATACCACCCAGAGACAAGGAAGGGCCATGCTGCCTAACATCTCGAGGTTTAACATCCATTACACCTGTAGCACCTGCAGATACCAGGCACCTATTTGTTGTTTGTGTCTTTTTTTAAGATGAGAGAGAAATACAAACTACTCTTTCTTGGTTCAGTTGCTAGGCCCACTAAAAGACCATGTATCAGGTGACCTGGTACTGAGTGAACTCTATTTCCTCTCTGAGCTCCTGGGTTCACAAAGGAATAAAGGTGACTCAGGATGATGTCTGGAGTGCCAGGGTTCCCCACTTTAAGATGTTTAGATTGGACAGAGACATTTAAGTCTGTTTTTCTGGGCTGAGAGAAAAAAAGTTAATGAAGATAGTGAACATTTTAATTTTGCTAATGCTTGAAGGTAGAGTCCCCAGTGTGTTTTCTTCTTGTTGCATGCTGGTGTAGGGCAGTGTGAGGTGTTGGGTGTGCAGGGTTCTGAAGGCAAGAAAAGACCAGAAGTGACCTACTGAAATTTCCATAAGGAAATGTGGAATTTGTGCTCATGGCCTTCTAGTGTGTATGTATGCATGTTAATTAGAATCTGTAGGTATAGTTTCTTTCATTAACATATCTTTTGGAAAAGAGAAAGGTAAAAAATACAGTGCTGCCAAGTACCTTTCCCTGAGAAAAAAAACAGCACTTTCAGTGAAGAAATGTTTTTTAATACCCAATCAAAATCTCCCCTGGAGCGACCTGATACTCTTTCCTCTTGTTATATTTCCTGTTCCTTGGAAGAAGAGACTGGCACCCACCTGGCTACAGTCTCCTTTCAGCCTTCCTCCTCTCCTGTAGAGAGCAATAAGGTCTCTCCCTAGCCTCTTTTCTCTGGGCTAAACAACCTCAGCTCCATCAGCATCTCCTCATCAGACTTGTGCTACAGACCCTTTGCCAGTACCATTGTCCTTTGATGGACACGTTCTTCCACCTCAATGTCTTTGTTGTAGTGAGAAGCCCAAACTGGAGGTCAAAGAAGAACCCCAGCCTGTGTCTGTAGAGACCAAAAAATCTAAGTGACTGCCCTCTGTGGACACATGTTGTGTGACTTCCACAGGTCATTCAGTGTGTGTGATGTTTGCCAGCTCCTTATTTTCCCCACATTTCTCCTTCTTTCCTATTCTGTGCAGTATATGCTGTGCTTTGCTCTCAGAGCCCTTCCACCTTTGCTGTGATAGAAGGAGAGCAGCTTTGCAGCATGAGGACAGGAATGAACTACTCATCATGTAACACGGGCTGCAAGCCAGTCACACAGCAAGCTGGCACTGTGGGATGTGCCTGGTGCAAAGCCTCCCAATTTTCCAGTGTTACAATTTTCTGATTTTTCTCGCAATGAAGTGGGATTTTGCAGAGCAGCATCCTTCAGCAGGTNTCTCTGAGCTCCTGGGTTCACAAAGGAATAAAGGTGACTCAGGATGATGTCTGGAGTGCCAGGGTTCCCCACTTTAAGATGTTTAGATTGGACAGAGACATTTAAGTCTGTTTTTCTGGGCTGAGAGAAAAAAAGTTAATGAAGATAGTGAACATTTTAATTTTGCTAATGCTTGAAGGTAGAGTCCCCAGTGTGTTTTCTTCTTGTTGCATGCTGGTGTAGGGCAGTGTGAGGTGTTGGGTGTGCAGGGTTCTGAAGGCAAGAAAAGACCAGAAGTGACCTACTGAAATTTCCATAAGGAAATGTGGAATTTGTGCTCATGGCCTTCTAGTGTGTATGTATGCATGTTAATTAGAATCTGTAGGTATAGTTTCTTTCATTAACATATCTTTTGGAAAAGAGAAAGGTAAAAAATACAGTGCTGCCAAGTACCTTTCCCTGAGAAAAAAAACAGCACTTTCAGTGAAGAAATGTTTTTTAATACCCAATCAAAATCTCCCCTGGAGCGACCTGATACTCTTTCCTCTTGTTATATTTCCTGTTCCTTGGAAGAAGAGACTGGCACCCACCTGGCTACAGTCTCCTTTCAGCCTTCCTCCTCTCCTGTAGAGAGCAATAAGGTCTCTCCCTAGCCTCTTTTCTCTGGGCTAAACAACCTCAGCTCCATCAGCATCTCCTCATCAGACTTGTGCTACAGACCCTTTGCCAGTACCATTGTCCTTTGATGGACACGTTCTTCCACCTCAATGTCTTTGTTGTAGTGAGAAGCCCAAACTGGAGGTCAAAGAAGAACCCCAGCCTGTGTCTGTAGAGACCAAAAAATCTAAGTGACTGCCCTCTGTGGACACATGTTGTGTGACTTCCACAGGTCATTCAGTGTGTGTGATGTTTGCCAGCTCCTTATTTTCCCCACATTTCTCCTTCTTTCCTATTCTGTGCAGTATATGCTGTGCTTTGCTCTCAGAGCCCTTCCACCTTTGCTGTGATAGAAGGAGAGCAGCTTTGCAGCATGAGGACAGGAATGAACTACTCATCATGTAACACGGGCTGCAAGCCAGTCACACAGCAAGCTGGCACTGTGGGATGTGCCTGGTGCAAAGCCTCCCAATTTTCCAGTGTTACAATTTTCTGATTTTTCTCGCAATGAAGTGGGATTTTGCAGAGCAGCATCCTTCAGCAGGTCTTCTTGCTGGGGGACAGAGATGCCCCTCCATCATCTCTCTTATGTGAAGTGCCTGAGAGGGAAAATTCACTGAGAGAAGGTCAGTACTGTTCTGAGTGTCTGATATTCCATGGGGATCTAACTAATGAGCAAAGATAATTTTTCTGAAGTTTTTCTGGAGCAGGGAATAGTCAAAGTTGTGAGGAAGGGAGCATAGTGGAAAGATGTGTGCCAGGTGTCAGTTGCTTTAATGTGTGTAGATGTATGGCACTGCAGAACACTATGGCTGTTCACAAGTATTGACTTTGAAAAAAATTATTAAGGAAAGGTTTTGGTGTAAATGTCTCAAAGAGGGTGTCCTGTATAAGAGATCCAGTCCTAAATACCTTTGAGCTAAATCTTTGGGTTACTATCTGGATTCTACACAGTGGGGAGAAGTCTTTAAAAGACAAATGAGCTACCTACAAATAGAAAAATGACAAGAACTTTTATTTGAAGCCTAATAAACTGTTCAAAAGTAGCCAGTAAAAATGTATATTTTGCACAATATACTCCTTTGTCAAGTGATGCATTAAACGTCCAGCTGGTTCAGGCAACAAAAAATTGCTTAGTTTTGAATATATTCATGCATCAACAGTTTAACAGAAAGCAGTATAAGAGAACAAAAAGAAAATATTTCTTACCAAGCTGCTTCACTTTCCTTCTGAAGTGATAATGTTAAAAAGATGCATTGGTCATTTTCTTTAGCACGTAGTGTTTATATGTGAAAGAATTTTAGTCAAATAGGACAAAAGATTACAAGAAACACTTTCTTTTATGAGTTTCTGAAAACCAAGATTGCTTTAAAACTACCATAAACTTTTTTTGGCTCTCTTTCAAGCAAAATTACAACCTGCAAGCTTTCAACACATTTCCTAGAGGTTGATAAAATATTGAAAAGGAAGCCATTAATCTTTTATACGAGTTGTACTTTATTCTTAGTATGTCCTCACATGGTTATAGATTTCTTACAATCTACCAAAGTCAATAAATTGAAAGAACACTTTCAATTTCTAGAAGTTCAGTTCAAAAGTCTTTATGCACTAGTACTGAAAAGCTTTTGGTCTATTTAAACTGTATATCATAATTATGCCACAAATATATCACTAAGCAAAGCATCAAATGAAATAATTTTTATAACGCTACAATTTAGCCGTATCAATAGCTCTAAAATTCTAACACACATGACAATTCTATTCTGTCAATAGTACTTCTAAATTTAATTTTCCTGTCTTTATTCTGACAAAATTAGTTTCACTTTTATTTTTATATGGACTATAAAAATAAAACACAAAAGTAATTTATAAACAAAGGAATCTGAACTTTAAGTGCATCATTCAGTAAAATAATTTTTGGTGACATTTTGTCAATGTAAATATATTTACTGCTTTAATTGATGTGACTGAGAGCTTTTCTTTGAGAACTAAATGGAAAACATTACAATACCTTCACAGTTACACTGTAAAGTGTGAAAGTGTGAAAAATTATTTCAAATATTCAGTAATACTAAATTAATTTATCTTCAGATAAACTATCATTAGTACTGAGAAGCATCTGAATTGCCCTGTAATATATTCTTTCATATTGAATTGTTTTTAAAATTAATTACTCTACTATCTGAATAAATACTGTAATACTGTAGTATGCAAGTATGTAAGGGAAAAATATGCAGCTAGTCCACTCTGCCATTAAATATTTTTAAAACCCATAATTATATGCAGAGCATATACTTCTTCCATGCTTGATATAAATTTGCTTTTGTTTTTTATGGTGTTAAGGTAGCACCCAAAGGCTTATTTTTACACTTTGCTTACCATGAATTCAAGACTTATCAGTTCTTGGTTTTGTTTCTGTTCTAATCCCAGCCTTAGTGGAGCACTATTAGTTGTCATAATGATCCCAATGTAAGTGGGATTAAGTAAACCTTGAATACATTTCTGTCATTCTATTATCTTTAAATGTTCTTTCCTTCCTCTTTCCCTCTGCCATTCTTTTCTGTATGTACAGATGTTTAGGAAAAATTTTAAAAAATAAATCTAAAGAGTTAGATGCCATATTTATCCATTAGATGGTAGCTTTCCATTACTGCAGACTATGTTTATGTTGTTTTTTTCCCTTTTTATAATATGCATGAAAAAATTGTTATATCTCATTGGTTGTTTAATAAGTGTTAATTGCAATTGTGTAGTATTGTTATATTTTTACTTTTATACAGTTCAATTTTAAAGCATTTTTAAATTAGGGGAAAGCAATACATTCATGAGGTGAGTGAGAATTAAAAATAATTTGTGGAAGCAACATGTTTTTACATGGTTTCTCTGGCCATTTAGACCTTTCCCCAGCACAACATGTCGTGGTGTGAGTTGCTTTAATGCGTGTAGATGTGTGGCACTGCAGAACACTACAGCTGTTCACTTGGTTCTAAGTATTTACTTTAAAAAAATATTAAGTTTATGAAAGGTTTTTCCTTTGGAAATGTCTAGGGGTTCAGATTGTGTTTGTAGTGGTTTCTGATTTTCACAGACACTCCACTTCCCAGGAAGGTACTTCTGACATTTACACAAGATTAACACTGGAATAACTTCGTCAGTCTTCAGGAAGCAATCATTTCTCCTTCTCCAGTAAATAAGAAAGAGCAGTTTGTTCTATAAACCTAGCTACTGAATGGATAGATAGATAGATAGATAGATAGATAGATAGATAGATAGATAGACAGATAGATAGACAGATAGATAATCTTGTTTGTATTTCTGCTGAAATGGAGAAAGAAAAACAGAGTGGTTTGATTTGAACATATATATGTAAATCTTCTTTACTATTTCAATGCAGTATGCAATAACAACTACTAGAAATTAATCTTACTAAATGAGTAGAATAGATGATTGAAAAGATTAAACGGCTTCTTCTGACAGACACTGATGGTTTAGGAAAAAAGGTGCACTTTTTTTTCAGTATAACACCATAGAGTGGCTGTGTAAAACTTTATAATACTAAAAATAAAATTAAAGCAGAAAACAAGAGGTAATGCAGACAGGTATTGAAATTTATATTTAAGCAAAAATGGAAGATAAAAGTAAAGTTTTTAAAAACTCCAAGTGTAGCTTTTAATATCTTATTAAATTCTAATTCTATTAAATTTTCTTTTACATACGTATGTTAGCAAGCATTTATTTATTTACAGATGAAAGAGGAATAGTACCTAAAAATACAATATGGACCAGTTTTGAAGTTCAGGAGAATTGGAGTTTGTGTTAAATTAGTTCTTTAAACCATTCATGTAAGGTTTAAAGAACTAATTTAACACAAATTTAAATATTCCAGCCCATCTTGCAGACATGAAAACTTCTCTATGGTTGTGAAAAACAATCAAAGCTGATATCAGCTGCTAAATTTAAAGGAAAAAATATGTATAAAATAATATGTATTTTTACTTCTTTATTTTCCTGTACTTATACAGATTCATGGATTTCACTAGGCAAATTGAATTTAACATTTTCAGGAAAGTTATATAAATTTTTGTAACAGTTACACTTGATCTCTCTGGAGAATATTCCCCTCTTTACACTTCGGAAACTGCCTTTGCTAAAAGAGATCCGTCTATGTAAAACCAGCCCTTTTCCATCCCCTGCTTTCCTTCCTTAAATCCTTAGGCAGCCCTCGAGGTTCACGCTGGGCACAGGAGCAGTGGCTGCCTAGCACAAATACTGGCTGGCTTGGCACAGCATCCCTCACATCTAGCAGAGCTTTGCTCTAGGAATGGTGCAGGTTCAATGAATGGGCTTCAGAGCAGCTGCCAGCATTCATTTCTGGCAGACAACAGAAGGAGATGTGTGCCATGCAAAAGCCTTTTGCTAGGTTTCAAGGTATTAAAGAATAAGTACTGAAAGAATATGGCACAGGGACAGGCTTGCCTATCATCCATGAGGTCTACTAGAAAGAGAAAAATCTCCTTTATGATTATTTAAGAGATTAGAAAGAACATTGGTGTGAACTCTTTTCCAGTACTGTTCTAGAATGCCATCATGTGTCAATCATAAGATACTGCCCTTAGCACAAAGAAATATGGGGACAAGATATTATGGATATGCAACATATGATAATCAAAGCCATTTGAAAAATTCTTTAAGAATAATTTCCAGGCATGATTCTGAGTCACTATTTTCAGTAGCTTATACACATCAAAAAAAGAATCAGCAACAGCTTTTGATGTGTAACTGGAGAGAAATTAAGGAACAGCATTCGTAGTTTATCTTCCTTTTCTTTGTCTCTTGGTATGAAAAATGACTCTGGGAAACTTAAACTGAATAAAAATTTCTGAGAGGGTAGAAAAAGGTGATTTCAATTTCTGTAGACTTGTGGCAATTTGCATAAACCAAGGATCTTTCTTTCAGCCTTCTAAAGAAATAAAAACAAAGAGGGAGGCAGCATAAGTTTTGCCTATTCACTGTTTGATCAGTTTGATTTGTGTTGTCCCTACTCCTCTATGACAATCAGAAACTCTTCAGTAAGAAGTCACTTCTTTCTGAGACATGAGCCAGGAGCTAGAATTGTTATTATCTGAGGAGAATATTATTGTCATATAGTGGAAGCAATGCAATATATAAATGTCAAACATCAGAACCAAATTATATATTAATTATTTTTCAGTGACTAGGATTAGACTTCTGCAGGTTTGGAGTTTTTGAGCTTTTTTTCCCTTTTTGTTCTAGTGTGCATGTGCATTGCCTCATGATAAATAGCCAGACATGAAGCTATTACTAGCTGACACTATAAGAATCTTTACTCCCTACAATGATTAGTGCTGAGATGATTTTCATTGCTGGAAGCCTGAGGATCCATACAATTTAGACATGAGTTCTGCTTTAAAAAACTATGCTCTGATTTTTTTTTTCTTTTGGCAGTTTGACATACTCTCCTTGTTATAGCATTATTATTATTATCATTATCATCATCATCTATAATTTAACAGCTCTCTTTTTATAGCTGTGTTAAAGTCCCCACAGTCTAAGCAAATACACCATTGACCATCATTTATGTCTACAGTAATAAAATAATTTATCATTTCAGCAATTTTCTTGGCTATTTGTAAAGGGAGTTTTATGCTATCTACTCAGGTTTCATTTCGTCCTGAAGACCATGAGGTGCTTTAGTATGTGGAGGAAACACAGAAGCAATCTATCTGTCTACCCAAATTTTGTGTTTAACAGCTAACATCACTAAGGATTTAATGGCAAAGGACAGGCTGAATCATTTATCTTAGTACTGCATCCCTATGCTGTTTTCATTCCAACATAGGGAAGTTATAAACTATAATTTTAATACTCTGATTTCTCATTTCAGCACAGAATAAAAATTTCTTGCTTCATTTTGGCAGCAGAATTATAGTGGTGTTAAAGAGCAGGAAACTGTATGTTGAAACATTGTCCCAGGTTAAGGGATTAACAGTTTGCCATACTGTTCTTTACCCACCTGTAGCTAGATCTGTTGGCTCCTGAACCAATGTCCTTCCCTTCCCTTCCCTTCCCTTCCCTTCCCTTCCCTTCCCACTATTCTCCACTCTTCAAGTATCCTTTTTAAATAATTTTCTTCTGCAGTTTGTAGAACAGCTGCTAGGACAATAAGAAGTATGTTCTCATATTCCTAATATGCCACTTATTGTAGCACTCTCCCCTTTTTATAGTTCTTCAATAATGTTTTTGGAATTAGGGTAATCTGATTTGATGAAAACATTACTGATTCATTGGAAATTCACAGGCAGATTTTCAGCTGGCTATATCCATTCAAATAAGGCATCTTAACAGATAGCACACTTCAAGCTGTGATTTGTCTTCCTTCTATCTTCTCCTTTGCACTCCTTATTTCTTCCCAGATATGAATTTTGGACTACTGTTGAGGGTGTGCTATGAGGATGTTTGTTTACTTGAACATTGGGTTACACTGACAACTATCAGATTCTAAAATACAGATGACTGAATATCATCTGCATTTTGATTGTATTATAGATAACAGAATAACTTTCCCATTGGTCTACTCTGGTAGTAATTACCATAGTTGTTCCTAATAAAGTTGGTGAGATTTGAAAAGTGTATTTTCATTTCTTGTCTTTCAGTTTCTCACTTGGATCTTCAAATGGTAAGGCATCCTACTAGGAAGGTTTTAATGTCTTTCTTATGAGCTGTTGTGAGATTGCACTGAAGTTTTTGGTTCCTGCATCTGGTGGCACAAATGAATGTTGTAAGTGTTTTTATGATTTTTTTTTTTCATATTTAATTTTCATATTTAATACTATGTAATGCAATTGTAGCTTTAGTTCTCTACTGATGTCAGAGATTACATCCTGAGAGTTTCAGATTAGACTCCTGGGCAAGAAAAATCTACTGGAAGGGCAGGTCAGCACTGGAGCAGGGCACCCGAGAAGGTTGTAGAATGTCCTTGGAGATTTTCAAACACTTTTCTAGTGTCAGTTATAGCCCCATTCCATGTAGGAATTTACCTGTATAAACTCCATTGACCACCCCCTCTACCAGCACTTCTAACTTGGAAGTGGAAATGCTGTGGCTGCATAAAACAACCACCCTCACTAGGGCTGTATATCATGATAACCATCCTGGAGGATTAGTGTCTTTGGACAATTTTCAGGAACTGCTCAATATCACACCAACATCCTGTGATTAAAAGGGATGATAATGAACCTGGTCACTTCTCTTATGTAGTTGACACAGTACAGAGAAGTATATCACAAACCAGAGCCCTATTTTCATAGCTTTTTCATTTATTTATAAAATTAATTTTAATTTATTTTAGTCTGATAAAGAGTTGCACCAATGTTTGCTCTGGACTGTCTGCAAGTGACATAGTTGTGTCCTTGTGACCTGAGTCACATAGCACAGTCTAGGCAGGACAAAAAGAGAACTTGACCTAGGGATTTTTCAGGCAGTCTTTAAACCTCATACATCACTACATTATCATCAAATGATGATTCATGGTCAGCCTTTTGTAACAAGCATGTATTAATTGAATTATAACTAATATCTTTTTCTATGTAAATTCATTGTTTCCTCTTTGCCATAAGCAAATGTGTTACTCCTGCTACACCTCAGCATAACTGATAAAGTTATTGCAGAGCACAGTACAGTCCTTCTGTTTTTATATTTTCATATTTCATTAAGGCAAGCAGACTCACTAACAAAACTATTTGAACTGTATGGTCTCCTCAA
Source organism: Rhabdornis inornatus (assembly GCA_013397075.1). Lineage (NCBI taxonomy): Eukaryota > Metazoa > Chordata > Aves > Passeriformes > Rhabdornithidae > Rhabdornis > Rhabdornis inornatus. The sequence continues at coordinate 1,865,557 of VWZS01006021.1, read as the reverse complement.
GTGTCTTTACCCCAGTAAATGATCCTTGATGCTGTATTAGGGTTCTTCAGTGAATGTAGAAAAAGAATAATTTCCTTTTATATTTTTTCTAATGCTGATAAATCAAAAATCTTGATAGGTTAAACTTGAAATACTTCTTACAGAAATCTGCAGCAAAGATTGTCAGTCATGACAGTGATACAGTCATTCTATAAAGTTGTTACTTTATAGAATAACTGCATAAAATAAAGCGTTTAGGTAGAGTTAAAAAAAACCAACACCTTAAAACTAGCATTCATCATATTTTTCTCTTAATGAGTATGCCATCATATTTGTGTATGCTAATGTTGTTTCTGCTGCTCAAATAAAGCACTCCTTGCAGTGTTTTAGCCAACATGAGCAAACTCAATACTTTACTATGACATCTCTATTGTAGTTTGCATTTTACCTCCTGTTTGATACAGATAAATTCTTTAGCTGTATCACATTTTTCCTCAAGATTGGGCAGATCAGTGAGGGCCATAAAATATTAATCATAAAAGCTTAGAGAATTAGATGTCTGTGACTGCAGGTTTGTCTTGTTGGCAAATCTTTCTCAGTCTAACCTATTTCTCTTTTTTAAACTCCATCAGAAATGATGCACTGTAAAAAGTATTATGTCTGTTCAGATCAAAATATATGTTTTTCAGACCAGAAAATGGGTCTGATTTTTTTATTCAATGCTCCAAGTTAATTTAAGAATTTTATACATTTTTTAGTAGTTTTGTTGTCAAAAGCAGACCTGATTGCCAGTATGCTGTTTTCTTTTCTTTTTGCAATTATGACACTATCCTGCAGATCCACAAAGCTAGAAGAAAGGACAGAAATATGGAGAAAGAAAATTATAGCCTCCTTTGTAAACTTGTGCCACTACAGGGAAAAGATGCTTAACCAGGTAGTTGCCATGGTGGGTACAATGTGTTATAAGAGAAGTTGTTGAGAGACACCTAGTTTTTTAGTAGGCCCTGTTATTTGGGGATTGAAGAGGAATGGGAAGTGATCATTCCTTTTTCCTTTCCAATACTTTTTTTAACCTATGTATTTGGGGCTTGCTCACATTAATCTAAACGACATCAAAACTTCTGTCCCAAAGGTGGAGGATTGAGTGGACGTTTTCTTTGGGTGAGAGATATTTTTTATCTTCCTTGTTGCACTGTTGCACTGCCTTGTTTTTTTGTTTTTGGTTTTTTTTTTTCTGTTTATTTCTTCTTTAGTTAATTTCTATTAACATGGGTTACTGAAAAAGAAATAACTCAAAGGCTGAAGAGGCAGACATTTTTTTCAAATTAATGTTAGCCTGTGCTGGGTAGATTTTAATGAATTATCCATAAAGCAGCATAAATAGAAATGGCTATCCTGACACTGCAATGAAAAATAAAAGTAATTACACAAGAACAGGTCATGCTAAAAGTCCTTGAACGACAATAAGCTGTCTCAAATTATTAGTCTGTGACAATGTGGATTTTTACATCCTTGGAAAATTAATTGTATAACACTAGGAAGATTTTGCATTTTTCCTCCTACTTGGCTCATGCTGTTTGCCAAGCATTTGTTATTACCATTTTCCTTTGGTTAATACTGTGATGGGATTCTATCAACCCGCTTCAAATAAAATTTGGAGAAAATGGCTCTACATTTCTAGACTTCTCAAAATCTAAAACAATATCTAAAGATAGGAGTCATCTTACCTAACTTTACTCTTGAAAGAGTGGAGTAAATGGAAAGAGTTTCAGAGCACCTTTCTGGAACAGCTATCTTAGCATACATTTGATTACTTTATGATGAGTACTTGTGTAAGCATCATGGATTATATGACTAATGCTTAGGTGACTAAAACCAGAGGATGAATTCTTTCCTAATGTTTAAAAGTGTTGCTGTTTCTGCTCACAATACTATCAACCAGCCTTAAGGTACTGCCTTCACAGCTCAAAATGTAGGAGACAGTGACACAATAATTAATTATTGGGTTTATGCCTTATCTAGGCCTGGTACTACATTGATAATTCCAGTCTGTGTTTTTTATTATCCTGTAATAACTTTTCCCATCAAAATTCCTTGTTAAATATATACATCCACTAACAATGGGGACTTAAATTCCATGATCTCTGTCCCAGACTCCCTCAAATTCACTATCCAATATTGTGTCCATTCTGTCCATTTCTATAGCTCCTTGTAAATCAGGAACTTGACAGTCCTTCAGCCCCTGAGGTAAATCCAGGGGATGTCAAATTTGATGAGGTTTCTGGGCTTCACATACATTTTGCTTATTGTCAGTGCCTTCCCATGTGTGCTGCCAATGGCTTGCTTAGAGTATTTCCAGAAGCCATAAGGAGTGAAGAGTTTCTGGTGAGGCGTAAGCAGGACAGTCTGCCACTCTACTGGAAGTCCCATTGCTGTGGAACACTTTTAGCATTATACTTTCCATTCTCATGAAAACACTTTTCTCAGAGTTTTAGGAAAGGAATGTAAGTTTCAAGACTTGCTGCTTTCTAGGAGACACCATAATACTCCTCTTGAGGTGACAAGAAGCCCTGTTGTACAAAACAGTTCTGTCCTGTGCCCAATGGGCTCAACAGATCAGAGCTAAGGTGACAGTGCTGGGTGAGAATAGTACTCCATGGTATCTAATTAGTGTCATCCCTACCAAAGTCTCATTTTTTTTAACCTTGTCTTTCATCTATCAAAAATAAAGAAAAAAGGAAAAGCAACTTTCTTTTAGTCCAGAGTAGAATGAAACACCAAGTTATATGTTTCACAAACACAAGAAGAATCCAGCAGTTTACTACATCATGTTGGCCTTTTGCATAGTGTTAAATTAAATCACACATTGCTCAGATTTTCTAATTAACAGTATGCTATGTGGAGGAAGTCTTTCAGTAATTAACCTTTCCGTTAATCAAAGCACATTTTCTGCTTCTCTCTATCTTAAATCTGTTTCATGTTTTTTTTTTCTCCCTTTATTTCTTATCATTTACTTTGCAGTCTAGATCTTGCCTTTGAAATACTAAGATCAAGTACCTGATTCACAGCTATCAAAATTTTGAGCTACACTATAACAGAGAAGGGTAAAGCTTATTTTAATTCTAATAATTCTGAATTAAAATATCAATTCTAGTATGATAGAAAAATAACTCCCATGAGCCATTTTTCTTGGTTGAAATCATATACACTAATAAAGATGCTCTGCTTTTCATTGAAAATCAACAGTTATTAATTTTAGGAATATAGAAGGTTTTTTATTGTAAATGGAGACATAATTGTTACTTATGTATACAATAGAACTTCATCAAACTGAAAACTGAGCTCACATATCACCTTCGGATTTTCTCTTTATTTTCCACAATGTTTCAAATTCTTAAGCATTTCTTAGGTAGCAATTTTGTCATTGTATTCTATAAAAATATGGAGTCATTTATAAAGAAAGTGCAGTACAAATAGGAGGCTTACAAGCCAACATATACAGATTTGAAAGTATAGAGAAGTGAGGTAAAAATATCTGAAATAATTGTTTACTAAAGTAATTTTAAAAAGTGCAAACTCTTTGAAAAAGATAGTTTTATCCAGCAAAGTGCAATTTTTTTTCTCTATTGTATTCACTTATGGAAGTAGAATAACGTATTTCAACTTGACTATGTGGAAGACATTAAGTGCCAAATAGTCAGCGTAAGTGATCTGCTAGTTGATGTTTATCAATATTTTTGCTGAATTAATTAATTATTACCTCATACATGTGTTTCTATATTTTTAACTTACATAAACGTAGAAAAACATACAAATAGTATCTTCTAAAGAGAGAGCATGTAGTGACAGGACTAGCGGAAATGGATTCAAACTGAAATAGGACAGGTTTAGATTAGATATTAGGAAGAAATTCTTTACTGTGAAGATGGTGAGGCACTGGAACAGGTTGCCAGAGAAGCTATGGATGTCCCATCCCTGGAAAGGTTCTAGGCCAGGTTGGATGGAGCTCTGAGCAACCTGGTCTAGTGAAAAGTGTGCCTTCCCATGGCATACCTCCATGGGGGCTTGGGACTAGATGAATTTTAAGGACCCTTCAAACCCAAGCCATTCTATGATTCTATCATATAATTATTGAAATATTTTTATTTTTGCATTTCTTTATAAGTCATTGCATATTCTAAGACAGTATAAAAACACAAACTGCATTGTCATGTATTTTAACAGAAGTAACAAGAAATAGAAAATCACCATGTACTTACTGAGCTACAGAACATGAAATATTCATGCAAAATAAACAATACAATAATTCAGGTAATATTTAATATGCAATTTATTTCTAATCATCTTTGTTTCTGTAGATAGACTAAAAAAAAATAACAAGGCTCTTTACTGCACACGAACTTATTGGTATACCTTTCTTTTAGGCAACAAACCAACTTTTCAAGTATCATGTTAAAATAATGTATTGACAAAGCTCAGTGGAATCACAGAAAGATGTTGTTTCACCTACTGATGTTACAAGGTTGTATCATGTTGATGTTACAGGATTTGTACAGTCAGAGGTCAAAAGAACATTCAAATCCTAGGCTGATATCTACAATCCAGATGTAATAGAAAGTGACACAGAAAAAGTTCACTTCAATGGCCATTAGAGCTCAAAAATTCAACGGTATAAAAATGTCAATAATATTGAAATTCTTCTATTCTCCCCCTAAGCCCAAGTTTAAAAGATACTGCATATGTCCTGAACAACTATTAGATACTATGTCATACTGAGAGCTGATGACACCTAAAAAACATATTTGCATTCTGGCTTTTAGTTTCATGCTCTGGAAGCCACCAGGAAGAGTGGGAAGCAATCGCATCATTTTCCATCTAAATTCACAGGTCTTCTTGAAGTGTCTACTTCCAAAACTCATGGTGAAACATTAAAAATATCCCAAGCACAAACATGCAGAATTTTTTCCAGCAAAGAATTCTAAAAAGGTTCTAGTATATAAGCTCCTCTTACTACCGTATTTATTTCAATCAAAGATTGACAACTAAGAAAGCCAGAATTTTTGGCTTTTCCCCTTCATTATTCTCCCTGTGCTTATTATCTGCATTAAGGATTCATATAAAATTAATAACTGTAAACTTAAAAGAAGCCAAGCGTCTGCTTGATTTTCCACTTGCAGACAATTCAGTCATTTTCCTCTAATTTACTACAGTTATATGTCTGAGTCACATATTTCCAATATACAAATTAGCAAGTCACTCTATGCTGGCTTGGCTGCATTTGCAGATATGCTTAGTCCCACTTCCCTAATCCACACATAGAAGATTCTGTCATAAACTTAGTTGCTAAATATTTACAGTTGAAAAGTATTGATCATCAGCAATACTGTGAATAATTTCTTTCTCAAGGACATTGTGCCTGCAGTTGAAGAAGATACATTCATGGTCTCTAGAGCTTCCATTAAAAAGCATATTCTCACACAGCTTGCAGCCAGAAAACAGGGCTTCATCATGCATAGCACTTGCTCCAGAAGGCAAACATTGTAAATAATGAATACTCCCCTTCCTCTTCCTTTCCTTACCTTTTATATCTGAGCTGTACCATATGATTATGGTACAGAATATCCCTTTGATCAGTTTGGGTCAGCTGGCCCAGTTGTGTCCCTTCCCAGGGTTTTGCCCATCCCCAGTCTACTGAGAGACAGTGCTGGTGCTGTGCCAGTGCTGCTCAGTGGTGTGTTATCAGCACCTTTCTAGCTATCAGTGCAAAGAACAGCACTGTGAGGGCTATAGTGGGAGAATGAACTCCATCTCAGCCAGTCCCAGTACATGGGTTGAATACCCCATAATGCATTGAAATGAAACAGTTCTCTGACCTCTTGTCCTGCCATACAGAAAACTTATTCCACATAAAATAAGTTCCCCCGTTAACACAACTTAAGGGCATGAGTCCGCTTTGGCAGTTAAGCTGTTCAATGGGTATCTCTTTCAACTTTCATATATCCTGCAGTAAAGCTATTAGGTACCTACTGTGTGGCATACAGGTTGCTGTCTGTCTACTGTGTGCTGTACTGTGATGAATCTATTGAATGGAAACTCTAGAAGCAGCAAAACCATGTTCTGGATAAAGCCGGGGGGGAAGCTGCAGAGTCTAATACCTGGAGTTAGAGAACTGGTTTGTGAAATACACAAAGGGAGCTATCTTGGGATAGACAACCCCACCCTACCTTTTTAATGGAGAGGAACTTGTAGCAGTCTACTGCAGACAAGACATGCCAACTATAGTGCCACAGATGAGGATGATAGAGGATGTGACCTTGTTATTATTGTAGAATTAAAGACATTTCTGAGGATAGGTGTAGGTCTGTGCTGCAGTTCCATGTTTTGGAGATAAAGACGGGCTTATTGATTATGTGCTGTCCTTAAAAAGGAAGCAAAAAGAAATTACCAAAGGAATGTGAAAGGAATTCCTCCCTCTGTGTACCTATAACTATGACATCTCAGGCGTTTTTTGTAGCTAGGGAAGAGAAATGGGCATTTTGGGGGCACAATTCATCTGGTGTATTTCAGAAAACAGTCATTTAGTGAGATGAATCAAGGTTTAGAAATACTTTTCTTCATTGGCTATAAATGGAGACTAAGTGCGATTAGCTCAGGTGTCTGTGTTTGGCCAAGCAAATGTCATTTTGAGAAGACAATGAAACACAATTCCAATGAATTCTCAAACAATTGAGCATACCCAATAGACATATCACCCAACAATCAGCAGTGGAGCAGAGGCCTGAAAGTATCACCAGGAACTTTGTGAATCTGTCAATAAAGTTATTATGTTTTCTTCTGGTGTAGTCATTCCTGAAAGTCTTATTTGAAAAGATGAAGCCATGTCTCTTGGCCTCGCTAAATCTATTTACATTGTAATTCATTAGAAAAACATAAGGTACCGAGATTTTATGAGCATTTACAACAGTGTTTCTTGCCAATGTCGAGTTACATTTTTATTTTCCATGAGCTCTCTGTAATATCACTGGAGGTGAGAAGTCTCTACAAAAGGTGATTCAGAAGGATATTGCAAGGTTGGTGTTCAAAGGAACCAATTTGAGCAAAGTGGAACCCATCATTACATAAGACTCACCATTAAACTTTTCCTGTCTTTCAGGAGCTATTTAAATATAAGAGAGCCTACAAGGGGCAAAGCTAGGAAATTATGTATAATATAGAATAAAAAGGAAATTTTTTTTTAAACTTTCAATGGAGATTTTGTTCCTGTTCTTTTTATTTTTACTTTATTTAAGATACCATGGATATTCTGGTTGCTTTTCTTCTCCTTAAAAATGCTAGACTTTGCTCCTACTACATAGGTCCAACTAAAATTTTAACTTATCAGTCTGTCTTGCTTGAACTTTACTTGCAAAGAAATGTATTTTTTTTCTAGTCAGAAACTCTTATAGTACTTTCTTTTCCCCAAACTCCAAAATTCTCTTTTCTTTCCAAATGACGCTATAGCTGCTGGCATTGTAAAAATGTGAAAAAACTGATGTTGAAAGTGCACATTTAGATTTTTTGAGCTTATTTTTTACTATATAGTGAGAAATTCCTTCCTTTCCATGTATTGAATTTAATTGAAATAACTGTTTTATTTATAACCATATTTTTATATATTGATGTGGTTTAAGACACATGAGTCTTCAGTCCGTAATGTGAAACAATATTTAATGGCTTCTTCAGAGGAAGAGTGGCTTGGAAGTTTACCTTAAAACCCTCAAGAAAAAAACATCAAATATATTTATTAAAATTTATTTGCCCTCTGCTTCTAAGCTTTGATTATTTAACAATTTATTTGGAAAAATAAGGAATTAAAAATATTTTTGTATTAGAAACCTTGATAACTAATAGTATTTTATTGCCATGGCTTGAGTTTATTTACAATAACTGAATCATAGGATAGTGGAAAAAGTTATTTAAGCCTTTATTGATCATCAGGTTTGACATGTGGTAAGGATTAAAAAGCCTATTTGGCACACCTGAACATGTTGACTATATCATCCAGCTATTTTGTTGATTTTTTTTTTTCAGTTTTGCTTTGTTTTGTTTTCAAGAAAGGCAAGGGGGAAAGTTTTTTGCTTATGTTACAAAATTATCCCTGGCACAACCTAACAGATACCACCAAACAAAGTGTTACTAAAACATAAATTGAATCTAGACATAAAATGAATTAAACATCTCCTAGAAAAATGGGAAACTAATCTGCTGCGAGACAGAGGTAGTAACATCTTCGTCTCCACTATCCCTTTGAATTATGCTGGATCAGTTCAATGAAATCAGGCTTCAGCTGCTCAGTGAATAGCAGAGATTTCCACAGGCACAGGACTGGGAGAGATGTTCCCTTCTCAAACAGAACTAGTTTTACTTGACAGGTCACAGAGATAAAGGGTAGCATGGCCATGCTCACCGAAAGCAGATTTAGATAAGACGGTGTGCTTGCAGAGATCCCATGCTACTCAGCTTCATGGATCTGAAATGCCTGTTAGCTTGGCATGAAGCTATTCATCCAAGGTCTCTTTTCACTCTGCTTAGAGCCACTTCTATGAAGCCTGTGGGAAGTCTGATGATTAAAGTTGAATTCATCATAGTCGCAGTTGAAAGCTGCTAGTGCACCTGGTCTGCCTCCCTTCTATGAAGGATTTATTCACAAGGTCTCCAAACAAATATTAACTCAGAAGGCAAAAGCAGAGCTGATACTGGCAACAGAACTATTTACCCCTCCCACTACAGATCCTGCTTAGCTTGCATGATCAAATTGCATTAGACTACAAGATAACATTGCAGATTTTAGGTACCTCTAAAACCATCTTCCTTCCTTACACAGCCAAATCAATTAATGTAATTGATCAAGGCCACACTATTCCATAAATAACACAGTCCACTCAACAGCAAAAATGATTTTTAGTTCTTGCTAAAAAACGAACTAATGTAATCAAGACTGCTGGGTTTTGAACTCATGAACAGTTTTGGAGACATAAACTGGGTTTCTGCTAGTTAGTCTGACTGCAAAACTGAAGAGGAAGACAAATTTTGGGTGTATTTTGTCCACATACTGGATTGCTTCTGTTGAAAATAAATTATCAAAAAAGTATGTTTTGGATGTGACAATAGATGAAGACACAAAAGGTTAAAAGAAAAGACAAACAAATACACCATTTTGTAAAGAATTTGTGTCACCTTATATATGGTTATTCATCAAAATTTACTGAAGTTTGTTGTGGTTTTGTTTTGTTTTTTTTAATAATGGGCCAATTGTTTGTCACACACACCTATCCATAGTTTTCTAAGCCTTGTCTACAGAACAAGTTTTTTTATTGATCAGGAAGCTAGTGCCTGGGTGCTTATTGGAAAGTCTTATTGAAAATTTTGTCTTAGAAACAAATTAGTAGTATGGCTGGTGAAAACAAACTTTCTGGCACTTAATTTTCTAATCTATTTTATGTTATTTCCCAGGGGTACCATGACCTTCACAGATACATGGCTTTGTGCAAGTATCCAATTATATGGTAGAATCTCATGAGTTTGAGAGTTTCCCCTTAAAAGTTAGCCAACTTTCTATAAGGACTTCTTTCCTCTTCTGCAAAATTAAACCTAGTCTAAGTAGATGTTAAAGGACCCAACCATGCCATTAATAAAAAAAAATAAATAATTATATCAAAAATGTAATTAAAATATTTGGAAATCACCCTACAAAAATATTTAATTTTTGATCTTGGCAGTGTCCCCCAAATACATATCATTACGTAAGCTCTGTGAAGCAATATGTAAGGATGCCAGGTAAAAGCATCTTTCAGTACCTGACACAGGTCCATTATATCCAACACCAAGAGTATCTCCTCAGATGTGTACACTTATCACAAAAAATGTCACTCATTCCTAATCAGATAAAATCTCTCAGGGCTGTGCATCTCTGGTAATGCTGCCTTATGACAGGCCACAAACACTGTGAAGCAAGAAGAGGATGGAGAACTATTGTTGCAACTCAGTGCCTAGAACTCCCTTTAGGGTTAAGGTTACATCAAATTATAGGTTGAAATTAGTCACACATATATGCAACTGCATAGAGGCTCTTTGTTTTTTGTACTTGAGGGGGTTTGCTCCACATCAGGTTTACAAATAACTAAATGATTGTAGATGACCCTCTTCCACTAGGAGGAGTGGCTGGTGTGCCACAGAGTTGTGCTACAATTGAAAGGGACCTTGACAGGCTGGAGAATCAGGCTGACAAAAACCTTGGGTGTCAACAAGGACAAGTTTAAAATCCTGCACAAATAACAACCCCTTAGACCAATATATGCTGGGGACTACCCAGCTGGAAAGCAGCTTAGCAGAAAAGGACCTGGCAGCCACAGTTGACATGAATTTGAAGAAGAGCCAGTAATGTGCCCTTGAACCAAAGACTGTGGGGAAATAACAGAAGATTGGCAAGGAGTATTGTAAACATACACTCAAGTGACTTACAGCTGGGGTGTCAAAAAACACATATATCATATTAATTGCTGTTTAGCCTTGTGTGTTTGACAAGCAGAACATCTGTGTTTAGATAATATAGGCCTGTGATAGGCTTAGAGACACCCTATCAAACATTCTGGAGATTTATTCTCTGCTGCAAGAAAGATCAAGCACAGTGGTAAACTATGCCTGTGCAAATCCCTGATACACAGGCAAAACCAGCAGGTTCAGTGACCCTCTGGCATGGACCAAGCTTTAGAGTGCCTGCAGCTCTGCTTGTGTGCCTGGGTGCTGTTTTGAGGGACCTCAGCTGGTGGTGTAACAAAAATAAATGTACTCTGTGCATTTTTTTTTATATTTTTATATTTGCTCCTGCATCCTGCCTGTGCTGACTCGCACAAAGGTAAATGGTGTCCTAGGCTCCTTAGACAAAGCACTGCCAGCAGGTCAAGGGTTGTGCTGTACTCAGCACTGGTGAGACCTCTCCTAGAGCATTGTACCCAGTTCCAGGCTCCCCAGTAAAGGAGAGACATGGACATTCCAAACAGAGTCCAAGCAAGGGCCCCAAGGATATTTAAGGGACTGGAGCATCTTTGCTGTAGGAAAGGATTGAGACAGCTGGGACAGTTAAATCTGGAGAAGATGAGGCTCAGATGGAATCTTACACTATATATGAATACCTGAATAGACAATGCCACAGAGCCAGCCAGTGACAGGACAGAGTTAATGGGCACAAATTGAAACACAGGAGGTTCCCTCTGAACATCACTTACTGGGAGGGTGGCTGAGCACTGGCACATGCTGCCCAGAGAAGGTGTGTATCCCACTCCTTGCCTGTACTCAAAAGCTGCCTGGACACAACCAGACACCGGAGGGCACCTAGTTCCAGGTGGTGCTACACAGACACAGAGAGTGGAACAGATGACTTCTAAAGGTCCCTTTCAGCCTCAACCTGTCTGTGATTTTGCAGTTTTCTGAAACAGCCACGCATCTCTCTATTATGTGAGGCTACAGGGTGTGCTGACGAGAAAACCTCAAACTGATTTCATCAGAATCAGATGGAACTTTTCATTAAGAGAAGTCAGCTTTTGTCAAACACTTCTGTTCATTTTTTTTCTCCCAAAAAGATGTTTGTCTCTGTCTCAGTGCAATTCTATTAAAACAGGGTTGTCCATGGCACTTGACAAGCTCTTAGCTCAAAACCTTAAAGGCTGTGGGACATTGAGGTGTAAATTAACACATGGAGGAAGTGTTGCTGAGACATTGGCTCATATAGTCTGTGCTTTGGGTGAAGGGACTGACAGCTGAGCTATATTCACACCAGGATGTCCCTCTAGTTTATTCTTGCTGGTGCCTAACAGACTCAAGGAATTCAGTTTATTTGATAGCCTGTAGCTTCTCATAATCCCAGTACTCTCATACTGTATAAATGTACTGGGTGACAGCTATTCATTAAAGTTTTATCTTCTGTTTAATCTATCAATACTTGTGTCCATGTATTCCTTTCATTAATTGATGAGTCAATGGATAAAATCTGGGTGTACATGTAACTTCATGTCTATCCTCATCTTTCTAAAAATTCTCTTCTCTGAATGATGCCCAGGACTATTTTCAATGCACAGGGTTTCTCCCTGTATTTCTGATGCAGACTTATACCCCACTACTGTATCTCTAAAAGCTTCTAATCTTGCTCTTCCTGGATATCACAGTTATCTGTTTCTTCCCTCTTCATGCCCATGCTGTTTTATTTTACTCTCTGCTTTGTCTCTGTGGAGCAGAAATTCAGGGTTATTTGAGGTTTCTTTGTTATTTTTTCTTATCTTCCAGGCTTTTTCCACATGCCATTAACTCACTGTCTATATCATTTTTGTAAAACCCATATTTTACACTACAACTTACCTGAGAAAATATATCCAGTGGTATACAGCCATCCATCCAACAATGGATTAGATAGTGCTTTACCATCTAAGTCAGTGCAACTTCACACTTCTTAGTCATCTCTTCCCCTTGATTAGACTTGACTCTTCCATGCCAGAAGAAATACCTTACATTTTGCTTAGTGTTACAGCCAGAGTTTTGTGACTCCATTTTATATCACTCTGAAGCTGTCAGACAGGAAAGACACTTCATCCACCAACACCTGCTTTGAATTTAAGCTCTTTGCTGTCCTGTGTTGTTCAGTAACTTGCCCCATCTGGATCATCTGGCTCCTCCCCAACTCTCATCCCTTTTCCAAAACTGTTGGGGTCTGTATATATCCGTATGCTACATTAGTGTTTGAAATAATCTCTCACTTTCTGTGGATCAAGGATAATTATGCCTTTCAAATTCTTTTCTAGAACCTACTTCTTTTGCCCATCCTTTATCAGTTTCAATTTTGAGTAATCTGCCTACTAACCTTTTTTAACCTCCTGTATCTAGAATCCAGATTTCAGATGATATAATAATCTTTAAACCATTTATTTAAGCATGTGTAGTCACAAAATCTACTTATGGCTAGTTTAAAACCTGAGTTCCTCTGGATTTGTTAGCGTCATTCTGAGTTAAACTTTCCTTTCCTTCAAACTAGTTTTTATTCCCCTGCTGCCAATGGCAGCTAACATCCTGCCTGTCAGCCCTAAACATTTTATATGTACATTCTGGCTTTCAGCAAGGCAGTGAATCTGCCTGGGAATCTACCAGAGACCCATGGAATAGCCTATCCATTACAATTCTCTAGTACACTACCCTCTGTAGCTCAATTCTACATCACAGTTTAGGATTTGTTTTTTTAATCTTGTATAAGAAAATCACTGTACATACAAAATGTAATAATAACCTTGTAAAAAAATCTGTTTTGCTTTGGGGTTTTCCCTTTTTGTTTTTTTGGAAATGTTTCCTTTGTGACTTTATAAAGATAACTGGATTCAATCCTTGAGGTATTGTGTGCAGCCTTCCAAACAGAAAACCTGAAAAACACATTGTAGAAGCATTAAGAGCTGCAAGTAAAGCAGTTCAGTGACAGAGTGGTAGAATGGTATATCAGAAAACTGAGGACTGAGGTGCCTGCTTCTGAGTATTGCAGTCAAATCAGGGATTACAATAAAGTTCACAAGGGTTTTAATAATCCAATCATGTTATTTTTGTGTTATCTTTTATAATAAATGTGGCAGTGGATCAGCTCTGCCTCCAGAAATATGGACTCTACAGTGACAGATAAAGCTATATGCCTCATTTGAAAATATTAAAATAACTCAGTTGCCATTTCCCACAGCCAACAGTACCTCTGTAAATAAGCAACTTTTTTGAGCTGGTGGGGCACAACACTCGAGCTGACTAGAACATAATATGAAGATGACCTTGTAGCTCCATCCCTGTACAGCTGTAGATACAAGCAGATTAACTGTACTGGTTAGGTAAAGCTAAATCCTTAACTCGTGTTGGCATCCTTAAGGCTGAATTAACACCTCAGGGCCTTTTTATGTATCTGTTTATGGAGGAAATATGTAAGGAAAGTAAGTGATAATCTCTAAAAGCAGGAAAAAGCACAAATCCCTAGTATTATCAGAAAGTGATGAAGAATTAGAATGGATCAAATATGAAGTGGTTTCCCAGAGTGAGTGTGCTTGAATGTGGCCTAGAGAAATTATTCTACAGATGGCAAAAAATATTTTCCTCTGAAAAAAGGAAAATAAAGAAAAAGAAATCTTGCTTTATTTAAATTTTTCCTCTTGGGTATAGCTATATTGAAATACAAATTCAAATTTGTTTTAAAATTTTAATAGATATAAATTTAAATATTTTAATTTTAATTTTTGGTTTCAAGGACTTGACTGATTAAAACAGTCTTTCTGAGTGGTCATTTGGAATTTANCACTGCCAGCAGGTCAAGGGTTGTGCTGTACTCAGCACTGGTGAGACCTCTCCTAGAGCATTGTACCCAGTTCCAGGCTCCCCAGTAAAGGAGAGACATGGACATTCCAAACAGAGTCCAAGCAAGGGCCCCAAGGATATTTAAGGGACTGGAGCATCTTTGCTGTAGGAAAGGATTGAGACAGCTGGGACAGTTAAATCTGGAGAAGATGAGGCTCAGATGGAATCTTACACTATATATGAATACCTGAATAGACAATGCCACAGAGCCAGCCAGTGACAGGACAGAGTTAATGGGCACAAATTGAAACACAGGAGGTTCCCTCTGAACATCACTTACTGGGAGGGTGGCTGAGCACTGGCACATGCTGCCCAGAGAAGGTGTGTATCCCACTCCTTGCCTGTACTCAAAAGCTGCCTGGACACAACCAGACACCGGAGGGCACCTAGTTCCAGGTGGTGCTACACAGACACAGAGAGTGGAACAGATGACTTCTAAAGGTCCCTTTCAGCCTCAACCTGTCTGTGATTTTGCAGTTTTCTGAAACAGCCACGCATCTCTCTATTATGTGAGGCTACAGGGTGTGCTGACGAGAAAACCTCAAACTGATTTCATCAGAATCAGATGGAACTTTTCATTAAGAGAAGTCAGCTTTTGTCAAACACTTCTGTTCATTTTTTTTCTCCCAAAAAGATGTTTGTCTCTGTCTCAGTGCAATTCTATTAAAACAGGGTTGTCCATGGCACTTGACAAGCTCTTAGCTCAAAACCTTAAAGGCTGTGGGACATTGAGGTGTAAATTAACACATGGAGGAAGTGTTGCTGAGACATTGGCTCATATAGTCTGTGCTTTGGGTGAAGGGACTGACAGCTGAGCTATATTCACACCAGGATGTCCCTCTAGTTTATTCTTGCTGGTGCCTAACAGACTCAAGGAATTCAGTTTATTTGATAGCCTGTAGCTTCTCATAATCCCAGTACTCTCATACTGTATAAATGTACTGGGTGACAGCTATTCATTAAAGTTTTATCTTCTGTTTAATCTATCAATACTTGTGTCCATGTATTCCTTTCATTAATTGATGAGTCAATGGATAAAATCTGGGTGTACATGTAACTTCATGTCTATCCTCATCTTTCTAAAAATTCTCTTCTCTGAATGATGCCCAGGACTATTTTCAATGCACAGGGTTTCTCCCTGTATTTCTGATGCAGACTTATACCCCACTACTGTATCTCTAAAAGCTTCTAATCTTGCTCTTCCTGGATATCACAGTTATCTGTTTCTTCCCTCTTCATGCCCATGCTGTTTTATTTTACTCTCTGCTTTGTCTCTGTGGAGCAGAAATTCAGGGTTATTTGAGGTTTCTTTGTTATTTTTTCTTATCTTCCAGGCTTTTTCCACATGCCATTAACTCACTGTCTATATCATTTTTGTAAAACCCATATTTTACACTACAACTTACCTGAGAAAATATATCCAGTGGTATACAGCCATCCATCCAACAATGGATTAGATAGTGCTTTACCATCTAAGTCAGTGCAACTTCACACTTCTTAGTCATCTCTTCCCCTTGATTAGACTTGACTCTTCCATGCCAGAAGAAATACCTTACATTTTGCTTAGTGTTACAGCCAGAGTTTTGTGACTCCATTTTATATCACTCTGAAGCTGTCAGACAGGAAAGACACTTCATCCACCAACACCTGCTTTGAATTTAAGCTCTTTGCTGTCCTGTGTTGTTCAGTAACTTGCCCCATCTGGATCATCTGGCTCCTCCCCAACTCTCATCCCTTTTCCAAAACTGTTGGGGTCTGTATATATCCGTATGCTACATTAGTGTTTGAAATAATCTCTCACTTTCTGTGGATCAAGGATAATTATGCCTTTCAAATTCTTTTCTAGAACCTACTTCTTTTGCCCATCCTTTATCAGTTTCAATTTTGAGTAATCTGCCTACTAACCTTTTTTAACCTCCTGTATCTAGAATCCAGATTTCAGATGATATAATAATCTTTAAACCATTTATTTAAGCATGTGTAGTCACAAAATCTACTTATGGCTAGTTTAAAACCTGAGTTCCTCTGGATTTGTTAGCGTCATTCTGAGTTAAACTTTCCTTTCCTTCAAACTAGTTTTTATTCCCCTGCTGCCAATGGCAGCTAACATCCTGCCTGTCAGCCCTAAACATTTTATATGTACATTCTGGCTTTCAGCAAGGCAGTGAATCTGCCTGGGAATCTACCAGAGACCCATGGAATAGCCTATCCATTACAATTCTCTAGTACACTACCCTCTGTAGCTCAATTCTACATCACAGTTTAGGATTTGTTTTTTTAATCTTGTATAAGAAAATCACTGTACATACAAAATGTAATAATAACCTTGTAAAAAAATCTGTTTTGCTTTGGGGTTTTCCCTTTTTGTTTTTTTGGAAATGTTTCCTTTGTGACTTTATAAAGATAACTGGATTCAATCCTTGAGGTATTGTGTGCAGCCTTCCAAACAGAAAACCTGAAAAACACATTGTAGAAGCATTAAGAGCTGCAAGTAAAGCAGTTCAGTGACAGAGTGGTAGAATGGTATATCAGAAAACTGAGGACTGAGGTGCCTGCTTCTGAGTATTGCAGTCAAATCAGGGATTACAATAAAGTTCACAAGGGTTTTAATAATCCAATCATGTTATTTTTGTGTTATCTTTTATAATAAATGTGGCAGTGGATCAGCTCTGCCTCCAGAAATATGGACTCTACAGTGACAGATAAAGCTATATGCCTCATTTGAAAATATTAAAATAACTCAGTTGCCATTTCCCACAGCCAACAGTACCTCTGTAAATAAGCAACTTTTTTGAGCTGGTGGGGCACAACACTCGAGCTGACTAGAACATAATATGAAGATGACCTTGTAGCTCCATCCCTGTACAGCTGTAGATACAAGCAGATTAACTGTACTGGTTAGGTAAAGCTAAATCCTTAACTCGTGTTGGCATCCTTAAGGCTGAATTAACACCTCAGGGCCTTTTTATGTATCTGTTTATGGAGGAAATATGTAAGGAAAGTAAGTGATAATCTCTAAAAGCAGGAAAAAGCACAAATCCCTAGTATTATCAGAAAGTGATGAAGAATTAGAATGGATCAAATATGAAGTGGTTTCCCAGAGTGAGTGTGCTTGAATGTGGCCTAGAGAAATTATTCTACAGATGGCAAAAAATATTTTCCTCTGAAAAAAGGAAAATAAAGAAAAAGAAATCTTGCTTTATTTAAATTTTTCCTCTTGGGTATAGCTATATTGAAATACAAATTCAAATTTGTTTTAAAATTTTAATAGATATAAATTTAAATATTTTAATTTTAATTTTTGGTTTCAAGGACTTGACTGATTAAAACAGTCTTTCTGAGTGGTCATTTGGAATTTATTTTTTAAAAAAAAAAGTTTACATTCTTCTGAGTGCTGCAAATTCTGCGAGAAAAAACCTCACATTATCATGTCAAAATCAGTTATTGACCTTTTACACAGATTTCACACCTCTGTAGATCCTATAAAGAACAGCATCTACACACTGTATGTCAATGCATTTTTTGGCTCACCACCTCAGCGTGTATTGTTTTAGAAAGTCAAAGGAGTTATAATTTCACATTACCATGCAAAACTGCACATTCATGTCTGATAGCAGCACATACATGTACATAGAGATCTGTGGTTTTACAAGTTCCCTCTCTAGAGACTGAGGAAAGCAATATATCTCATTTAGAAAGGAAAAGATTTATAATTTATGCATGTTTATTAATTATTTTGACTGCCTAATGCCAGCTTTATGAAACAAACTGCTTTTATACCATTCTGATAGCTACTTAATTGTGCATGAATAATGAACGCATAAAATCTTCAGGCAAAGATGTGGTTTCAGAATTGAATTATGAATTGAAGCCTTTTTTTCAATATCAAAGTCAAAGATTTTTAGTAATGGTGAATAGTCTTCTCAGATGGTCTTAAAGAACACCAGAGGTCTCACTGTATGAAATTCTGACACCATTCTTCAATCGAAGAATGACATTACCTGAAAAAAAAAAAAAAAAGAAAAAGTAAGATTTATCTTTTTTCTCCTGTGCAAATTTCAATGGTGCAGTGTTCCACAATGCAATCCACGGACTGGATGCAGAGATGCAAAAGGAAGCAGCCCTAGAAAGGTGTAAGGAATTCTGCATGTACATATGTATGATCCTGGGCACGTTCTCAGCTAGGGGATTCCAGTGTAAGGATGTCCAGGAGCACCTTCAGCAGAGCTCTGGCCAGAGGCAGAGAGGTGAGCAGCAGGATGGGGGGACAGTGTGAGCAGCAGGATGGGGGGACAATGTGAGCAGCAGGGTGGGGGACAGTGTGAGCAGCAGGATGGGGACACAATGNGCAGGATGGGGGGACAATGTGAGCAGCAGGAGGGGGCACAGTGTGAGCAGCAGGATGGGGGGACAGTGTGAACAGCAGGACTGGGCACAGTGTGAGCAGCAGGATTGAACACAGTGTGAGCAGCAGGATTGGGACACAGTGTGAGCAGCAGGATGGGGGGACAGTATGAGCAACAGCATGGAGCACAGTGTGAACAGCAGGATGGAGCACAGTATGAGAAGCAGGATGGGGGAATAGTGTGAGCAGCAGGATCGGGGGCACGCTGTGAGCAGCGTACGGGGCTGGCACGGACGAGCCTGCGCTGCCACCTGGTGCCAGCAGCGCTGTCACAGCCTCCTCCGAGATGGGTCTGTCGGGGCGCGGCCTCCTTGGGGCACTCTTCCCTGCCGTGCCTTTACTTGATATGCACCTACCAGGAGACCTGATGAACAACAAACCCCCACCGGCACGAGGTTTTGCTCTCAGATATTTCCACGTGCAAAACAGTGATGTAATGGCTGCCTGTACAAGAATGCAGGTGTTCTCTGAGTGGTGACTGCACTGTGCTCTCCTCTCTGTACATCAGTTTTAGTCATGACAGTCTTATGTTTCTTTAGCCTCATCTATGTAATTCCCTCTATATTTATTCCTAATCCAACATGGGAACGATCTGATGCAGTATGACCCTTGGGGACTTCAGTCAAGTGGCTCAAAGCAAAGATGGGGGACCTGTGTAACACCACAGCCCAGCCAGCAAATATGTCACACACATTCATCCTGTAACCGAAAAAAAACCACTTTTATTTATTTCCAAGTTTGGTTTTCTTTTTTTTTAAACCCAAGGAAAATGTAATATGCTGACAGTGACTGAAAGCACTCTAACCCAGACTAACTGCATTTTCAATAGTCAGGATAGTTGATGCCACTAATATGAGAAGTGTCAGTATTTAATCCATCCCGTGATCCTCTGATTGGTTTTTGAAAGAGTATAGTGGTTTGAAAATCAGTAATTGTACAGAGAGAAGAAGAAGAAGGGAGGGGGCAGGGGAGAAGGGGACAAAAAAAAGAATGAAATTAAAATGAAACCTAAATTCTATGTGTAACACAGTATTTTCTAAAACAGGGGCAGCCTTTCATTTCCACAACAGCCTTCTGGAATCCACAGACAACTAGCAACCACTGTGTTGTTGCAGGGAAGTTGCAGCGGTGTAGGGAGGCCTAGTGTTTAGAGATTCATGTCCCTAACGCCTCCTTCCTGAGGTTTCTTTTCAATGTCCTTACATATTAAGAAAAAGGAAATCCTTGATGTAACTTTAAAAAATATCTACACTGGGGTTTTAAGCTTCAGAATAATCAGGTTTCTCTAATTCAGCCCACCCTAAATAAGGACAGACAAAAATATATATTGTTACTGATTCGTTTTTTTTCTTCATGCCGCCTGTAAATTGGTTTTATTCTCAACATAGTGAATATAAAAACATTCTGTGTACAACCAGTCCCCATCTACTGCAGTTCATTTCAAATCTATAGATTCCTTGCCATTACTAATTGCATTACTGATATTTGATATATTTACCTCATGGTTGTCTAGAGTCTAATGGACTCATATTTTATACTGTTAGATGTGTTTATTCAGTTTGGCAAAACAAATATACATTGGATTTTGTCCTTCGTAGATTTTTTATTATTAGGACAGAAAATTTTCTACATGACATGACAAATCATTTATGGAACTCCTAATATGGCCTACTTTGTATCAGTGTAGTTATTCAGCACTTTCAAAAATGAAGGGATTTAAGTGCAGGGTTTAACCATTGCATGTACATTGCTTTTCGCTACTTCACACAGGCTAGCTTTAAAGTCTTAATTTGTATATACCTTCTATATATTAAATTCAATTGAAAAATCATGAATCGCTGTGTAAAATAGTCAAAATATGAGTAAGAATGTAATACATAAATAATAAGTTTATAGTCTGATGTTTTGCTAATAATCCCTCAGAGTTTGGGCAGTGAGATCTTTAATTTAGGCCCAAATCTTGTTCAAACATATACAGTCCTACACAGGTTAGTGCTTACAATTTGGTGGACAAGAACAGCATTCATCTTGTATTACAGAGTAAAATTACTAAAATGAACATGCAACATTGTGATATGATTAGACAGTCCTCTTTCTTGATCTTGAAGAGAAATACTGAAGGGCTTCAGGATCTTTGTGCCACTCTTATTTGATTGATCAAATTGGGTTGGTAAGGATTTCCCAATATGCTTGGATGCGTCTGGTCTAAGATAGACACCCACCCTTCTTCTGAAGATGGAAATAATACCGCCACTGGGAGTTTTTCCATCCTACTACAGAGGCCCAAGGCTAAAGGATGTTTTACAGTCCTGCTAGTGCTTTTTCACTTCAGGGAAGATACCTCATTTGTTCCTGGAGGCTCTGGTATACAGAATTCTTTTATTAGTAACAGCACTGAGTCATGCAATAATTTTCTCCTTGTCTGTTGACCTGGCCTGTCATTGGGAGGAGACACAAGTACATGGGGGAACAATGCACAGCATCATCTCTAGCCACCAAGTTGGGATCTGACAGTTATCAGTTATGCATAGCAAACTAAACTGTTGACACACTCCTGCCACAGTGACATCATAAGCCCACTTTAAAATGGGTATGACAGTGGGTATGTGTTTTTTCTTTACTGACAAAAAAAAAAAAAAAGCTTTGTTTAGTTAAACCAAGTTTAGTTTATACTAAGTTTAGTTTAACCTTATAGTTAAGGTTGTATATTAAACATAAAGATGACAAGGATTAAATGCAATTAATGTTGCCTGAAAGTGCAGTCTATGTATGTTTGAAGGGATTTGATACATGTGAAGGTAAGTTTAGTTGTTGTCGTGCTTATCAGGTGGACCATTCTTGTAATACTGTGGTTTTATCCATAGGTGACACCACTGTATGCAGTTCTTCACAAGACACTACTTGAAATATTTTGATAAAATGAGATGCTTGCGGAAACGATCAGCAGTGTCATTCTTAGGAATCCTTGTTGTTTGCTTGCTGTTCATGAACTTGTACATTGAGGATGGTTATGTTTTGGTAAGTTGTGAAGAAGTGATCCTGGAAAAACAAAACAGTAAAACACCCCTAATAAAATGGTAAATTGATGGGATAAACTACATCTGAACTATTTGTGTGAGCTGGAAGCTTGTTTTACAGTATACACTGCAAATCTCTCCTCTGAATACTGCATTAAATGCTATTATATAAATAAAATTATAAAATAAAATTTACTCCCATTCCATCTACTTTAAGCTCCTTGCATAAATAGTTTCATTTTAGTGAGTTTATTTTGTGGTTTTCTTACTTTTTGTAAGTGAGATTTTAGTCTGACGGGTTCAGTGCTACAGCATTAAAAATTAGACAAATGAAATCTAACATAAGTTTATGATTTTGAAAAAAAAATGTGGAAATATTTATTTTAGGAATTTTAACAAATAACCTGCTGGCATAACATAACATACCTCTACATATAATATACCTAGTTATTTGTAAACTACAGATGTTTCAGTGCTGAATGACAAGTGGGTCCTGAAGACTCGATTAATGGATTGAATTTCCAGTTCTTTGGAGATTAGACTGGTCCCAGTAAAAGAACATAGTGGTTGAAAAACTAGATCTAGAAAATAGTAAAATGACTAAACTGTATTTGTTATACTGTAATATGACTAGATAGTGCTGTCTTTATCTTGAATTGAACAGGGACAGTATGGATTTTCCAATATTTTGAACAGTGAATTCTGATCTCACTTGTGTCTGAAAAGAAGCATAATAGTACATCAAAAAGTGTAAGACACAAGTAGTAAAATCCTTACGTTGTTTATCAGAACCTATATATACATTCCTAATTATTTTAATTTAAAATATTATAAATATAAAATTACTTATGAGAGTATTGTAAATATTTACAATATTAATATTATGGTAATATTTTCTTAAGCCATTGAAAAGATAACCCGTGCTTGTAGCATGTTACTCCATCACAGACATTTCTTGGTTATGATTAAATTTGACCTGCTCATCACTTTTTTTTTCCTAGTGGCATTTTCCCTAATGTTTCTTCTCTGTTCACTAATTGCTTCAAAGTGCCCCAGATGTTTCTGAAAGTGCTTTTATTATCACTGTTAATGGTGTTCCTCTTGGCTTGTTTTTGAAATCTTTTCCTGTCCGATTTGCCAGCTCCCCAGATGGCTCCGTGTCTTATTCTTAATTTGCTCTTTCCCCCCACCTCTTTTATAAATTCACTCTCTTTCATTGCTTCTCTCATCACAGTTCTGGCATGTTTGCATTCATGTAGCTCTCAGCCAAGTCTCTTGCCAAGTCTCCTGAGAGTTCTTCCAGGTCTCTTGATACCTTTATGGTCCATCAAGTGTTTTTCAAGTGTGTTAGGATTTTGACTTTTTAGCTTATTTTTTAGTTTTATGCTCAAATTTCCTGAACCTGTCTGACAGCTCCAAACACACCATGTCTGGTGTGTTTTCTCTGCTGAGGTAAAAGATGAACAATTTCAGTGTTTGTGGTGAAGAGAAATATACTTGGGGAAAGCTTTTGAGGACAGCAGGCTAACTAGTTTCCCCCAGGGAATGAAAATCTGAAAGTTCCTCAGAGCCCCAAATGCTCTCTGAATTGCAGCCAGTCTCCTTCTGGACTATCTTCTGAAGGTAACTGGTAGGAGGAAAACAACTAACCCGGAGTTCCTCCTCAGTCTCGGACAGCAGGGTGTGCAAGGGGTTGTGGTGCTGGTGTCTCTGGCACCAGATGTAAGACAAGTGGTCTTTTTCAAAAGGTTAGAGCATTAAAATGACATTTATTTTGGTAAACCTTAAGAAGGGAGAAGAGAAACTTTCTGGTTATGCTCAAATGGTCTCACATGTCTAGAGAATCTCCTCACTTTTTTCTGCAGGGCATTTTCTGGAGAAGTGGAAAGTAAAGGCCCATGTGGCAAGAAGCTGAAGTATATTAGGTAGAGGGCATGCAGTTATGGAGTGCTGATACACGTGCATTAGAAAAGCAGTTTAAGGTGCTTCATCTGCAGCGTATGTACTACATTTGATCAAGCATTTTGAAGACATACTAAACTAAAATATACCAGATATCACAATATACACAAGGGGATCTTACACCCATTCAGAGTTGTAAGTGGATTGTAAGCGAAGCATGTATTCTGTACTATTCTAAGAATACTAATCACTGTTTTGGGCACTGTGCAAAGAATAGCACTATGGTAGTTGACACAGCATCCTTAGCAGAGCAGGGTATCTTCATAAAGGGTGGAGAACTCTCACACTTCGCTTTATGGCACCCACATGAAACTCCCAGCAAACACTGGAATGTAAGTCAGAGGTTAGTTAACAGATGAAAGCCAAAACCATTCTAGAAAAAGCTAGAGAAGAAAACCAAGGAGAGTTAATGAAGCTCCTCAACTTCACTGACCTCTACATAGTAGTCAGAGATAGAAGAAACAGATTTTAATCTTTTGAAAAAATCCAGATTTCAGTTTTGCCCATCATTCAACAAAAGAATGAAATAGCAACTATTAAGAAGAAATGTTAACCACAAAAGGCATTTATTAAAGAGGGGGGGAAAAGAAAATTTTTGTGGTCAGTGTAGATATTTTGCTTGTTAAAATCAAAACATTTTCTTCTGACATTGTCTATTTCTAAACATTTCATGTAGCAAAACCTCAGCAGAATAAGTTTCCATTCCAAAACCTTATGAAACAAGGAATTTTGGTGCTTCATTCTGGACCCCATAAAACAATGTTTTGATATTAAAGAAAGAGTTTTGAAAAAATAAAGTTTTTGGACCGGCCTTTTTCCTTTTCCATCTGACATTTTTCATGGAAAATCTCCTGAAGTTTTGGTGTATTTTCTTTCTAGATCATTGAGTTACATTTTAATCTTGAACCTGATCATCCAACTTCATCTCATAATTTATGAGCAAATGCAAAGTGGCACATAAGCACTAGAGAGAAATTACTCAAGAGACACTGAAGATCAAGAGAGCATAATAGTGCAGGTAGATGCCACTGGATGTCTGCCAAAGATCCTTACTAAGCTCAGAAGTGGATTATTTACTACTTCTACGCAAGAAAAACAATGAACTATAAATGAATGTAAGATCAGTTTACAGAAATATTTCTTTGTGCTGTAAAATATACCTTTGACACATTTTTTAATATTTATGCCATTAAATATGTGTGCTGTTTACTGTTTCTGTGGTTGTTCTTGCTAGCAGCAGTACTATTAGTGTACAATGCTCCCATTTAATGACAGATCCAGAAGTTTCAGTGCATTAACATACTGCATATATCAGAAGAAATGAACGCATTCATACATGTGCCTGCCATCAGACTAAAATCAAAACAGATAATTAAATAAGCATTCCTACTTTTAAATTCAGTCTTCACGACTTGTTTGATATTTTGACTTTTCTTAAGGACTAAGGAACAGATTTTCCCTGAGGCCCAAGTGTCCTTATGGATAGGGCACTACTGATGGAGACACTCTTTCTCTTCTGTGCCTTTATTATGACAAGGGAATCCTCTTGGAAGAAAAGGTCTGAAGAAGGAGGCAGGAAGAGGAGGCATGGTGATAAATGTGCCTTCTGACTATGCCATCAAAAAGCATTCTCCAAATTCAGAGAAACTTTTACTGTCTGCATGATCACATTCATTTATTTTCATCGCAAACCTGAGTAGAAGCTTCTCAGAAAATTGTCAAAATAAGCCAGATGCCAGGATCTAGATTTGTCTTTCCTTTGCAGCAGCTTTGGTAGATTTTCTAATCACTGAAAAAAAATTTAAAAATCTTCACTATTTCTACATCTGTGAAAATTCTCTCATCTGTTGCTGAGTGATGTTTTCTTATCCCTCGTTTGAATACCACAGCATTTTTTGGCCAATAATTCCATGTTTGCTACCTTTCCAGAATTTTATTCAAAGTATTTTTTTTTTCTTTTCCTTTTACGGTAATCTGAAGGTTTATGTTAGAGTTTCTGTAGCCAAAATGTATGATATCCAGTAATGCTTGTTGGTTTGGGGGGGGGGTTATTTGTTTGTTTGTTTGTTTTTTAAATGAGGTGACATCTACATGCTTTCATGAAAGCTGAAACTGAAAAATGTTATTCCTGGAAACCTGCCTGTCCATGTTTCCTGTCTAGCTGGCATTCACAAATGTGTTTCTCTCTGTCTCTCTCCCTTTTTTATTTTTTTTGTTTTCCCACTAATAGGAAGGGGACAAGCAATTAATGAGAGAAACAGCCACGCACCAGCTCAACCCAGAGCGTTATGTTCACAGTTTTAAAGATTTGTCTAATTTCTCAGGATCTATAAACATTTCCTATCGCTACCTAGCTGGCACACCTTTGCCAAGGAAAAGTAAGTAACTGCAATTTGAATGTTGCAAAATGAGGTAATTTTTAACAGGGGTGAAATCCATATAGTCCATGTGGTATTTCTATGTAAGAGGGGCTGAGTTAAGCAGTGACAGTCTCAAGAGAGGTAGTGGAACAGCTATCATAGGCTTTATTGAGTGGCTGCTAGTCCAGACCTAGCAGTGGTTGCCCCACAGCCTATTTTCTTACCAACTGCCTGACTTGCAGGTATCCTGCAGGCAGCCCCTGGATGGTCTGTGTGAGCATAATTCCGTGGATCTCCTCCCAGGCAAGAGGAATATGATTTAGAAAGCAGAAGCAAGGCAGGTTCTGGTGGTGTTCTGCACCCAGCCTCTGAGACCATACTGTCAATCTCTGTATAACTGGTAAATCCAATCTTAAGTATGCTTGGCATCACATAGATACACCCCTCAGGTCCACTGTTCTGCCAGCCCAGCAGCTGCAAATGGACCTCCTTGCTCCTTTAGCTGTGCTAAAAAGGGATCTGAATTGTGCTACTATCAGGACAGTAAAGGAGGATTCTTCTCACAGCCATCTGCAGACAGCCTATTTAGTTATTCTTATTTCAGCCATGGTTCAAGACTTTCCTCTAAAAGTGAAATACAACCATACCTAGACATTAGGCAGGTGTCCTCTGGGTTCCTGGAAATCAATCATTTCCCATACACAAACAAGGCTCTGAAGTCCAAGCCCAGAAGGTAAAATAAAATAGCATGTGAGTTGTAGAAAGCTATAAAGTTTGTTCAAATTAGATTTGAAAAATTTGGGGCTCTGTAGGCAGCGTAAATGACTTCTGGAGGCTGTACTTCACTGTATAACTTCATTTTGAGCAAACTTCAGCCTCAAGGGAAACCCTGAATCACTATCAGAGCAGTCTTTTCCAAATGATTATATGTTAAGAAAGCTGGGGTAGGTTCAACTTAAGTATATCCTGTCAATTACAAAGTCTTAACATTTTTTACATCAGAAGTTAGAAAAATAGAGATACGTTAGCAAATATCTGAAAAAAATTCCTGATTTGGAATGCTGGTAAAAATGTGATGGCAGTGACTACAAAACAGCAGAGATTAAATTTCTTTTTTTATAGATATACCTCTGTCTAGAAAGAATGTAACAGCATTAAAAATTATTTGTACAAACAAGGAGAAAAATTCTACTTTAAAATAATGTGTAAATTGTATCTTCCAAGAGGGTATTCCCTGTAAAATGCTGAATGAGTCCTGAAAGAGGGTTAGGAGAAAAACTACTAGCAAGGAAAAACTAGGCAAATTCACTTAAAAATGAACACCCTGAGAAATAATTATCCATGCAAAATTCATAAAACTGTAAACTTATGCACAGATGTAAGTAGACTTTTAGAGGGCTTAAAATGATAAAAGTGCTGCATTTGGTAGTTCCTTGCTTTCAAAATTTGGTGTGAATAATCCCCTCATAATCCCCTTTCTTTTAGCAGATTTAAAGCCTTATCATTGCATATATGGTTTTGTCTGCCAGGCATAAATGTACATATTGCTTTGGCATTTGCCCAACGTGCTACTCCTTGCAGTAAAAAAGTTAATGTTTAACACAATGGTGTCCATATGTCTATTTGCTTGCAGTATCATACTTCCTCAAGAAAAGGCAGTAAAGGTCCTTTATCACGTGCAGCTTGATAAGTTCACATACCAAATTTCCCAGTCTTCACCCTTCACGAGGTTTATTTAATATAAACACAGCTCTGGAGAATATCTTTGTGGTAAATTGCTTCCAATATCAGATACTCAGTTTTTGTTTGAATTGCTTTTTGTACAGGGTATCTTACAATTGGACTATCCTCTGTAAAACGGAAAAAGGGAAACTACTTGCTTGAGACCATCAAGTCCATATTTGAGCAGTCAAGCTATGAGGAACTCAAAGAAATTGCAGTGGTAGTACAGCTGGCAGATTTTGACTCAGCCTGGTGTGAAGGGATGGTCCAGGATATTTCACAGAAATTTGCACATCATATAATTGCGGGCAGATTAATAGTTATTCACGTCCCTGAGGATTACTATCCTGTATTGGATGGCCTTAAGAGAAATTACAATGACCCCGAGGACCGTGTGAAGTTTCGATCAAAACAAAATGTAGATTATGCTTTCCTTCTAAACTTTTGTGCTAATCTTTCTGACTATTATGTGATGCTAGAAGATGACGTGCGCTGTTCAAAGAATTTTTTGACTGCTGTTAAGAAAGTAATTACCTCACGAGAAGGATCCTACTGGGTGACATTGGAATTCTCCAAGCTGGGGTACATTGGAAAGCTTTACCATTCTCATGACCTACCACGCCTGGCGCATTTTCTATTGATGTTTTACCAAGAAATGCCTTGTGATTGGCTGCTCATCCACTTCCGTGGGCTGTTAGCTCAAAAGGAAGTGATACGTTTTAAGCCATCTCTCTTCCAGCACATGGGATACTACTCATCTTACAAAGGAGCTGAAAATAAATTAAAGGATGATGATTTCGAAGAGGAATCCTTTGATATCCCTGACAACCCACCTGCAAACTTGCACACCAATATGAATGTATTTGAAAACTATGAAGCAAGCAAGGCTTACAGCAGCATTGATGAGTACTTCTGGGGGAAAGCTCCTTCTACTGGAGACTTCTATGGGATTGTATTTGAAAAGCCCATTAAAATCAGTAAAATTAAAGTTGTCACTGGAACTGAAGATCGGCAAAATGACATTTTACATCATGGGGCCCTGGAAGTAGGTGAAAAGATTGTAGGCAGTAAAAAAGGAAGACAGTGTACGACTTACTTGAGACTAGGGGAGTTCAAAAATGGGAATTTTGAAATAACAGATGTAGAGCACAAAGTTCTGTTTGATATTAACTGCATGAGAATACTTGTTACTAAAAGTCAAAAAGAATGGCTGATCATTAGGAGCATTAGCGTCTGGACTTCTCAAACACCAAACCAATAAAGCAAGGCCACCTGAGAAGGTACAGAGTGCATACAATCAACTGAGTCACAACTGGTGCCACTCCCCAGAAAAACAGACACTTCCAGCTCTTCACTAGAGACACAGAATGACTGGGGAAAATCACAAAACAAGTAAAAGCAATTTATTTTTTACCAGTTTGGTCAGGCAATATACAAACATTTATTTGTTGAAAATTTTGAATTTTATATAAATCAATGGGTTCTCAAACCTCTCTTGAGATCTTTAAACCCTTTTTTATTATTATTTCTCTGTAAGAGAGATTTTGTGGACTATACAGAACAAAAAAAACCCCATCTTATAATTGCCAAAAGGTTTAAATCCATGACTATTATGTTGTGAAAAGAAATTGGATTGCACCTTATGCACATAAAAATTTAAAATCTTATGGTAGTAAGCGTTTGTACTGTAGTTGATAATGTGGTTTTTTTCCAGGCAGTTGTGACAAGGAGATCTGTCCTGAAACAGTTTACTTTTGAGCACTGTAAGAAAATAACGTGGCTAGTCATTGCAACTTCTTGTCAAAAGGGAATGTATAAAATTATAAATCTGACATGACAATTCTGTAAAAAATAGATAATTGCATCTGTTATTCTGTCTCAACAAATATCCTTTGTTCTTTTTCCTGGGTCCTTTCACTGAAATGAGCACTACTTGGATTCTATATTACCTAAGGGACCAATTTACTCTCCTTACTTGCTCAAATTGCCTCACACCAAGAAAGCCTTCTGCTTGAGTAGCAATGTCAGTATCAAACCCAGGTACCTCAAGAGCAGCACTGTTCTCTTAGAAAGGCATCTTAATAGATCTCAGCTTCAACATTTTCTATTCCTTCATGATATGGAGAACTCCCCCTGAGAAATTTGCAGATAACTGAATACTACAGCATGGTTTCCAAGGATTGTCATACCTTCCATATCTACATGTCCAGTTCATGCATGATACAAATGCAAAGTGTACTGGGTTAATCAGTTAGGAGTGAATGTAATCCACAGTCAGTCCTAGATGATCTGTAGTCAATACAAGAGACACAAAATGAAGAATCCTCATACAATGAGAAATTAATATGTTTCTGAATTAGGGTTTCTTGGGGTGTTTTGGGGTTTTTTTAAGTTTTCTAATTCTGATTTTATTAGTATTGTAGACATCTTCCCACTGCCTCTGGTTATTTCCTATAAACATATTTTTCCTGGCTCTAGACAACAAGCAAAAAAGTTCCTCCAGTCCGTATGACTTCAGTGTTAGTCTGGGCTTCTAGTGCATCACACTGGGAGGCTGTATAGCATGTGATTTACATTATATGCGTACATTTAGATTAACAGAATCTATGGAGTTTTTTCCTCTAATAAATTCCCTAGATTGTCTCAGTAGACACGCTAAGAAATGCACAAGTAGCAAGTGTTACAGAGATGAACATTGTATTGTCAATCTCATGAATACTATGCTTATCATCTGATTGTATGTAGGGGATTTTAGTTAAACGTGGAAGGCAAGAATTAAATTTCAAGAATGCTTGCACTGACAAAGAGTGAAGTAGCTATTGAGCAAGTACATACAAAGCTAACATGGCTATATCAGAAGGATAAATTATTTTTAAAATCTACACAAAACATCAATGCAATTGATTTTCCTGGTTCATAAATCTGGATAAATTTGGGTCTGGCTTTGGCAAACCACCCAATACAGAGATAAGGTATATTGTGAAATAAATCATCTGACATATTCTTCTACATAACTTAGAAAAACATATTTTTCCCAATGAAAGTCTTTGCTTCTTTGTTCCTTAATACACACCTAAATCTCTGTGTTTTTGTATACATATCTTTAATCAAATAGATTAAAAGTGTTTGACTTGAAAAGGAAAATTAAAGCTCTTAAAAAAAAGAAGCAAACACATGCAAATCTTAAATTATTATAAATACTTATGAAGGACTTACTTTTTAATGTTGATATTCCACATTTCAAAAATAATTAGCTGGTAATTAGTTATTAGTCAATCCCCATTTTTTTTTAAATAAGTTGTCATTCTTCTATTTTTCCTTTTATAAAATCACATAATGGTTTGGGTTTAAAAGGACCTTAAAGATTGTCTAGTTCCAAACCCCTTCTATGGACAGAGATGTCTTCCACTAGATCAGGCTGCACAGAGCCACATCCAGAACACGTCCAGGGATGGGGCATCCAGAACACGTCCAGGGATGGGGCATCCACAACTCCACTGGACAGCCTGTTCCAGTGCCTTGTTGTCACACAGTAAAAAATTTCTTCCCAATATCTAGTCTAAACCTACTTTCTTTCAGCTTCAAGCCATTCCCCCTTGTCCTGCCACTACATGCCCTGGTAAAAAGTCCTTCTCCAGCACTTTTGTAGGCTCCCTTTAGTACTAGAAGGTGCTATAAGGTCTCGACAGAGCTGAACAGCTCCAAATCTGTGCCTTTACTCATAGCAGAGGTGCTCCAGCCCTCTGATTATCTTTGTAGTTCTCCTCTGTATCCACTTGGTCATTTGATCATTAACTTGTAATTCATTAACTTTCCTTGATCCCTAACTATTAGGGCCAAAACAAACATTACTAGGTTAATGAACCAGGAACTTTTACTTTTATTCAGAAATGCAGTATGTTTGAAGCAATCTTCTAAATTAGAATTGAAAATACATTCAATCCCAAGATTTCAAATGCTCTTGTAATCAAAACCAAAGGCAATGTGAATGGCTAGTACAAATTAAATGCTCTCAACCTAAGCCTAAGCAATCTAAATGGTATTTTTCAATTACAAGCTGAACAAAACTGGTTTCCTTTGCAAAATAACACTAGTAATGAGTCTCATCTTTGACATAATAGCTTAGCAGCAAGATCTCTCATCTGGTTGTTACCAGTCATAGGAGATCAAACCCACAAATGCCCTCAGAGAAAGCTTTCCTTGGCTGTGACTACTGGTAAGTGCTAAGAATGAGAGGCATGCACCATTCTTGTTGTTGAATTTGACCTGACTTTTAAGAAATAATTAACAATACATTTATTCCAGAAGATTCTAGAATTCACTTGTGAAACTAATGTTTTAATCACTCACTGTAGGTCATCCATCTTCTCCATCACTGAATGCATATTTTACCTGTCACATTCACATGAAAAAGGTCACCAGATTTTGGAAGGAAAAAAAAAGAAAAAATAAGCCATAAAATCGATGATAATTAGTTTTCAGGCAGATTTCAAAAAGATATATTTGAAGACATGGGGTTTTTTCATGTGCCAGAAAAAGTGATTGTCTTCAAGGGCAAGGAAAATATTTAATCAAGATTTATATCTTCACTAGTACTTTACAAAGCTTGATTTTTTTTCTTCCACTAATTAGCAGCATTACAAAACTGTATTCTTTAGTGTATACAATTGTTTCTGTTAGTGTGTGTTTCCTGGCATCATTTATGGACTAAACATCAATATTTTCGTACCGGAATGAAAGACAGAATCACAGAATCACAAAATAAGCTGAGTTGGAAGACATCCAAAAGGATCCAACCCTTCTCCAGCACTTAGCCCTGCACAGGATATCCCAAGAATCACACTATGTGCCTGTGGTATTGTCCGAAAGCTTCTTGAACTCTGTCATGCTTGGTGCTGTGACAACTTCCCTGGGGAGCCTGTTCCAGTTTCCAATCACTCTCTGGGGTGCACTGTCTATTCTCTAAGATCTTAATATCTTTGTTATATTGTGGCACCCAAAACTGCCCCCAGCACTCGAGGTTAGGCTGCCCCAGCTCAGATCAGAGGGGACAATCCTCTCCCTTGCCTGGCTGGTGATGCTGTGTCTGATGCACCCCAGGACAGGGTTGGCCCTCCTGGCTGCCAGGGCACTGCTGAGTTGTCTTCAACTTCCACTGACCATAACCCCCAGGTCCCTTTCCACAGCTCTGCTTTCCAGCATCTCGCTTCCCAGTCTGTCCATACATCCAGGGTTGCCCCGACCCAGGTGCAGGATCCGGCACTTGCCATTGTTGGACTTCATGTGGTGGTCATTCCCACCCCTCTAACTTTTCAAGGTCTCTGCAGGGTCTTTCTGGGAGTTGACAGCTCCTCCCAGTTTTGTATCATCTGCAAACTCACTTGGTATCTCTCTCAGTCCTGCATTTCAAGTAATTTCTGAAGATGTTGAAGAACACAAGGTTGAGAATGAGCTCTGTGGAACCCCACTAATGGCAGGACCCCATCCAATGTCACTCCTTCCACTATAACTCTTTGTGCCTGAGCTGTGAGCCACTTGCTAACCCATCACATGATGTGTTTATCCAGCTGTGTGCTGGATATTTTTTCCAGAAGGATCCTGTAAGAGACACTATGAAAAACTTTGCTGAAATCCAGAAAGATCACATCACCTGGCTTCCCTTGATCAGCTAGGTGGGTTACCTTGTCATAAAGGGAAATCAGGTTTGTTAAGCTGGACTTCCCTCCCATGAAGCTGTGACTAATGACTGAGTTGCCTTTCAGGTGTTTCTCACCTGAATAGTCATCATAACATTACCAGGCACTGCAGTGAGACTGAGGCGCATGTACTTTCCACAAGTACTGAAAATATTGCACCGTGGTCTTTACAGTGATGCATCTGCTCTGAACTTATCTACATATATTGTTCCTATTAACACTGTTTGGGATTGCTCATTGTATAACATAGGGAGTTCTTGGGAAGTAAAATACTATTCACTGCAAATTAAAAGAAGAAATGTACCCTTACTGCAGAATAAACAAACACAAGACATGACAATTTTCAGGAAAACCAGCTTTAGAATATTTAAGATGACTACCACAAGAGTAATTCACTAAGGTTCTATACAAATGTGATATTTTTAGATCAATCTTCTAACATGGTGCTGTGTTTTACTCTCTGCTCAGTATTCTCCTATGTAAGACACTGATGTTTTTGCTTTTATAAAAGGACATTGGGAACTTGTTCATTATTGAATTATTAAAAGTTAAATAAAATTATGACACCTTAGAGACAATTTCATTCTGGAAACTTATTAAGGTAACAAACCACATAGATAACTGTCTTAAAAACTGTAGATGACATCAGTTTTCACTGTGAAACATTTTAGAGAATCTGATGGAAATTATAGTTCTTACTGCTCTCTGGTTAAATATGCAGTTCTGTTAGGCTACATTTAAATAAGTATTAAATTACGAGTTGTAATGCAGATCATGTGTTATGAGTTCTAGCAGTGTCATATCCTCAAATGGTAAAGTACAATATTTTGTAAAAACAAGTGGAAAATACAGATGTATGATAACAAAAACAAATTAGATTATTTTTATGTCATATGCTATATACAAAGACAAATAAATTTGAGTATCTCCACCACTTCATCAGCTTTTCAGATAAGGCAAAATAAGGAGCTTAATTTTTGTTTTTCAACCTGTAGTCCTTGGAGACAAAAATTATTAAATTTCTTCTCCTTTTAATCAAAACTATATTGACCTATATATCATAGAAAACTTAAAGGGTGATTTTGCAAAATAATTATATATATATATATAACATACAGAAATATTTGTCTTATAGTCTTCATTTTAGTTTTAGCAACCCTGGAAGACTGAAATTAATATCTTCTCCAAATAGGTGTATTTTGGTATCTTCAGATGGCATTTTCCAGTATCTTGCCTCTTTTACTACTTTTGTCACAGCAAATACGTACTGTGTCACCTAGGTATGCATGCCCTTTGGCAGAACAGACAGGCAAAGCAAGGCTATTATGCTGCTTTTGCTGTAAAAGAAGAGAAATAGGACCGTGTCCAGAGTCATCCCACTGTACAACACTTGTCTAAGATCTGATTCCTTCTACTTGAGTCCTTCATGGTGATGGGAGGCCATGCAAGAGGTTTGTCCTGCACATTCATCTCCTAGATAATTACAGATATGGGAGATCTATTTTAATATGATTGCATATAATATGTATAAATCCAGATAAAGCTACATGATACATAGTAACTTTTACAGATAATTTCCTATCAGCAGCACCATTCTTCCCAGAAGGGATGTTCAGTGCCTCCCTCATAAATACTATCTTGCAATGAGAATAATTTGTTGGGCTTTAAAAAAAGGAATATGTATCTCCACCTCAAGCCAAATAATTATTTATCGCATGTTAGTTTAACAATTAAATTAAGTACAGAGAAAGATGAATTTCAATACCATGTGCATAATAGTAGTCTGCTGTTAAATTGCCATGAAATGGAATTGGCATCAGGGCAGATATAGACTATTTTTCAGCCACATTTCTAGATGTTTTTCAACTGTCATGCTACCTACTACTGTTCTCAAAATTCCACTTTGTTCTGATAGTTGTAAAAAGGTTCTTAAAATTCCATGAAAGTACTTTAAGTAGGATTATATTGCTGATTAAACCCTTTGTCAGCCCCTTGCTGGGCTTATGTAAGAATTTCACATTTAGCAAGTAAAACTGAATATCAAAAGCTGATGTTCATTTCCTCTGTTCAGATAGTTAAATATCTGCCTTCCTTCTTTATTGCTATTTGGCTTTACTTTTACCAGACTGAAGTCTGGAGCAACAATTTAAAGTATTCTGTCTTTTTTTCTTTAGTATACCATGCACCACTGAGAGCAGAGATCTAAAGGTGTAAGTTAAACCCTTACACCAGCCTTTGCTGCTGCTGAAAGTCACTTTCTGTGTGCTCATGCCACCTGGGATATTTCGGTTCATTTGCAACTTTAGAATCTGTTCTATTTTCATGTTACATTTTCATCAGCACACATACCCATTCCCTTCTTCTCTCTTTAATTTCAATACTGCATAAGTTAATATCATCTTGGAAGAATATTGCCAAACCACTTTCACCTCCCTTCAGGAAACGGATGGTTACTCTGCCATTTATTTCTCAGAATTAATTCCTGCTTTTGGCCATTGCTCACTACATTTAAATGCCGCATTATGCTGAGAGGACAATAAGCATGCTTTAATGAGATACCCCTTTAAAAGAGATGTACTAATTCTTTTTCTCTTTCTGCCATATAACTCTAAGAGAGCACTATCTGATTGTGTCAAAATTATATGCATACCGTTTTACCTCCGTGGAAATCCCGTAAAGCAAACAGGTTTTGTCAATCACTCCTGCAAGTTGTTCCTGGCAGCAGTCTGGCTTTGCATTTGCAAAATGAGCCAGGTTTCTCTCTTCCACAGAGTTGAATAGCAACTTTCAAGGAAGGAAAAAAATAAATCCCAAACAGGTCTTCTCTCTAGTGGTTGTCTGCTACCTTTCAAAGATGCAATTTCTTCCCTGTATTTCCTCTCTTCCCTCACTCAAAATTGTATATTAAAATCAACATACAGTCCTCCTTCTTCCCAATACCTCAACTTACTCCCATCTGTACACTAATAGTGTTCTTTTGGAAAGCGGTAGTTGTAGTTTTAGTTTATGCAGAAATTCTTTAAATTTGGGGAATAAATGACACAACACAGGCAATGAACTTTTTCAAAGGTCTATGTTCATTTCTTTAAACACTCAAATTGTGATATGCAATATGTTCACTCAAAGTAGAAAACATGCTTACTCAAGCATATTTGTGATAACTGCTTCTCACATAAAAACAAACAAAGAAAAAAGTCAGGTAAGGATTTTTAGGTAAGTAAGTGTGGCATATGTGTACGTAAGTGCATTAATAAAAATGTTGCAAACCCCCACATCTACAGCTGTCTTCTGTACCAAAGACTTTAAGCTTTCTGGCTAAGGAGAGAAACCAGTGTATCAGAAATAATTTGGATATTAACTTTTGTATCATTAATCACACTTTCTTCAGATACCAAGCCAATTCCATAGAATACAATCTCTTGGGTTATATCACTTGCCAAGTTGTTTTGTAAACAGATGTTACTTTTCTTGAATATTGATTATGATTAATATTTTTACCTTGTCCACAAACTATTGATAACATTTTTTCTTGTTTTGGTTTATTTGAAAGCACATTTTATTCTGTTTTACATTGAAGAAATAGATTTAGTTTTTTTCAATAGCTTAGGCGTAAGCATTATAGAACAAGGGAATAGGAGTCATGTGTTTAATCTGGTATGAAAACTGAAATCAATTGTTTTTATAATATCATATTTGATAAAAGGTATCTAAGTCATAAAAGTGTATTTAAACATTTATCTAAAGAAACATAGAATATCTTTGTTTCAGGACTCTGTGATAAAAAAATTGCCATCTAAGACCATATGATTGGAAAAATTCCCTTTCCCACACTTCCATTTGTTCTGCCAGCAGAAAGGCATTGCATTTCTTCAGTTCTGCTTCATAGTCAAATTCCCACTAGGTTTGTATGCACTTAGTTAATCAACATTTACCTTCTTATGCTTATTAAAGATTGAATATCTATCTTACTGTCCTAAAGAAAAAATATTGTATAATTCTGATTAATATTTTTCATAGTTTTAGTAATTTTTGGCTAATATTTGCTTTTATTTACTTATTTTCATAGATATAGCTTTCCTGAAGAGTAAAAGGGAAAAAAAACTGGTTGCATTTCTTCATCACCTATTTCTGTCATCACCTTCTTCATATCCAGATTTCACTACTCACTTGCTCACTGCAGGCACATGTTCACGCAGTGAAAACACAAATAAATGGAATAGCATTGTAAGCAGTAGGTTTCTGGTAGAGAGGGAAGCATGAAAGAGAGTTAGAAGCTGTCTTAGCTATTTAAAGTTCACTACAAGGAAAGCTAAAGAACATTCTCTTCTGCTGCTCTGCCTTTCGACTGTGACATTTCTTCCGTTTCATGTGCCTCTGTGGATATGTGATCTGAAGCTCACTGCACTTAGTTGGAAATATTCTAAAAATTTTGCACTTTGCTATTCCACTTCAGCTATAAGTCATTTTTCATGTAAGCCAGCTTGCTTTCTGCTTGAGCTGCACTGTGCCATGTCAATGTACCTTCTAGCTGTCTATGTGGTTTTAAATCTGGGACAAATAACTAACCCAGCAAACACTGTTTCAGCTGTTTAAATTAGAGAGGCGTGTGCTTCTGCTGAGATTGGGAACTGGAGCCAAACTTGGCATGCTACATCACCTAGAGGACTGCTTGGGCATGCTTTATAGCACCATAGGTCTGTGACTCCCATCCAGCCAGCCGACAGCAGGAGTGGTTTAAGCCTTAGCCCCAGCCACTTTTGTGGTATTCCCCTCTCCTTGCTTTGCTTAGTTGCAGACCCACCAGAGCAGCCAGGAGAAAGCGCTCAAAGCAGTGTCTTTGCTAAATGTGCATCCATCAGTATTTTAGCTATTCCGAGAGGATGAGGACCTGGCATGCCAGAGGCACTGCCCCGCGCTGCTCTCTGCTCCTGCCCAACAGGCAAGAATGGCCACAAGGAGCTGGTTGTATGAAACCTTAGCTGGCCCTTGAAAACAGAGTTTTGGGGGTTTTTTTCCCACATATCCTTCCCTATAAAAACTATTTTGCTTGACATTTTTAGTGGAGCAAACACATTTCAGAGCAGCAAGTTGTTGTTTTGTGTTTTTATTAGTTTTGGGGTTTTTTAATAGCAAAGTAATAAAGATGTTAAGGAAATAAAAGAAAAAAGATTAAAATAAAGATTTCAACCCTAAAGTTTCTGAAATAAGTCATTTAAGATAGGTCATATACTGTAAAAATTACAAGATATTTATCTTTTTTTCCACTCAAATTAGCTTTGTTTTACAGTTTTGGGTTTTTCTCTCCTCACATTTATAAGTTGCAGAGACAGCTAAAACTGGAAAACAACAGCAAACTTTTCCCACCCTTACTTCCCAGTTTGCATAGAATTAGAATTTTTTTAATACTTACCCACATGGAAACATCTACCATCTGGTGAGCATACTTTGGTCAGACGTTCTGCTCCCAGTAGTCAGGATATCTTGGAAAAATTCCTAGTTCTTAAAAAAGAAAACAAACCTTTGTAAGTGCCAGCATAATTTTTGGGCCAGATGCTTATCTGAATTACACTGCTGTGAATAAGCATTTTCAATACTAATGAAAAAGCAGAAGTTCAGTTGAGTTATTTTCTTATTTTCTCTTCTTCAATTTAATATAATAATTAAATAGACCAAGATTATTAAAATAGCCTCAAAAGTCTTTTAAGCATCTTTAATTTAACGTGGAGTAAGAAGTCAGTAGTTTAAGGTTCCCTCTCTCTCACATAAGGGAGAGCTACAGCAGATTTCCCAAGAATCGGAACTTTTGAATCTCAGGAATTTGGAACAGAGAGCCTCTTTCCTTAAGTCAGTGTGAGCTCTAGAGAAGCACTTTTCTTCTGAAACAGTCTTTATTCCAAAGGATAAAATTAATAATTTCATAAATGGGGTTTACATGTACTAGAACTCTTATTTTTCCTCTCCTGTTTGTCCCATTGTTCTAAAATACTGCATTCAGTAGCTTGTGTCTTCGCTGAACTTCAGGTTTCAGTCTTTAATGACATAAAATTTAAAAATCAGGGATTATTTCTGCTCTTACTGTTTTCTTCAGTTCACCGCTGTTTTCGGACAAAAATGTGAGAGACACAAAGAAACAATTAGAAAAAAAATGTTTATAGCCTTCAGAAGAATTGTTTATTTTCAATTCCTTTGTTGGAAAACAGATTTTTATCCTACGTGGCACCTCAGAACAGAGCTAATGTATATTCCTAAATGCTAATGCACCTTTTTTTTTATTTCTTCTTTAACTGCTTCGTTTTAGTTTTCTCTAGTGTCTAAGCAATAATTTTCTGTTATGAACCCAAGCTGATATTTTGTGTTTGGCTTTTTTTTTCTCCTTTTTCAGCTGTACTGGAATTCAAATGTGGACACCCAGCTTCTTTTTGGAGTTGTGGTTTTAAATTATTCTATTTCTAATCAGAATGGGTACTATTTGTAAGAAAAAATTCATTTGGTAAATTTAGCTTGTTTTTCTTCTCTTTTATTACTACAAAATAAAGAATACAGCAAGAAGTGGGGCTAAATTTCTGAGCACTCTTACACTTTTCTTTTGGAATGCCCTGCCATGGTTTGGCAGTGAGCATGCAGGGTGGCACCCTGGTTACCATCTTATCCGAAAAAAACAGGGAAATTTCTTTAGCTGGAACTATTCCTTGAGGCTGAAGATAGCAATTCCATAGTTACTGAAAAGGAATCAGATGTAAGAAGTGGAGAGTTGGTAACAAAGGAAAGGGTGACTCCGATGTTTCTAGTGCTCCCAAAATATTCCATGATTAAAAATATACCAAAAAATCCAAAGACCACTGAAATCAAAAGGAATGCATGTCTTCATTTCAACAGGTTTGATCACATCCTAATTTAGAAATTACTTCTAATCATCAAACTAGTCTTAGTGAGGACTTCACTTAGTGAAGTCTTGGTGATACCATTGCCATGAAAAGCAAGCACTGTTGGTATTGAAGTTTTTTAAGAGTTATACAGAATTTAATTAAAATTTATTCGCCATTATTTCCCCTGCACTGAAAATAGGGGTTTAGTGGTGAGTCCTGCTCCTCTCCTGTGCTTCCACTCATTCCATGAACTATGCTGGTACAAGTACCCACTGAATCAGAGAGTGAATCAAACAGAGAAATATATTATTTATAATTGATTGTAATCAAGAGGAAAATACAAACTATGGTGTTAGTTCAGTCACCATTGGTCTATATTTGCATTTGAACTGGCATAGTTGAGGGACTGGAGCTAACACAATTCAGTTAGATGGAAAGAAGGCACTGTGTGGTTAATGACTGAGCAGTTGTGTGCAGACACAGCTATTTCTAAACCCTTTCCTTTAGTGTCTGTATTAGCACATATAATAATCTTCTTATTGGCTCAGATCTGAAGACTTACAAA
Organism: Rhabdornis inornatus; assembly: GCA_013397075.1. Lineage (NCBI taxonomy): Eukaryota > Metazoa > Chordata > Aves > Passeriformes > Rhabdornithidae > Rhabdornis > Rhabdornis inornatus. The sequence goes on along the minus strand of VWZS01006021.1, from coordinate 1,824,582 downwards.
TGAGAAATTAAGAGAGAGAAATAAAAATTAATTAATCCAAGCAGATGAAATGAAGCAGAGAAATACTGAGTTACCAAGACCATAAAGTAAAATTATTTCAGAGCCACAGGCTGGGCCCAGATCTCTGTGTGTTCTTATTGTTTGGCTGCAAATATGTTGTTCTGATGTCAGTTCTTTGGCCTCATATAATTTTGCATAAAATATAATATCATGGCCATAAGAAAAGCCTTCTCAAATACAATCATTTCCTATTAGATTATTTAACTTAAAAACCAATTACTGTAAATAAATTCTCTTAAAACCCCAAAAAAACCCAAAAACAAAAACAAAACAAAAAATTACAATGTTTTCACAAATTAAACATCAAGTTTAAAACATCTTTTAGCATTATTGAGTTAATTATATTCATCAGTGGCACAACCTATGGGTCAGCAGTTTATGTACTAACTGTGAATATCAAATTCTTAAATGCCTAAGAGCTTGATGACAAGGTGGTTAAAGTATTCTGTGTGGAAAACTACGGCATCTAATTCCAGCAACACAAGACTGTCAATGACTGAATCCGACCCTTTCACAGTTCACATACGGGTGCCTTGCCCAAACTCTCATTAGGCTTGCCCAATGATCTTTACAGAGTATATGCTGGAGTCTAAAGTGGCTAATAGGGGAAGAAAATATTCACAATTTTGAGCTAAATATTAGCTATTTGGTTTTATCCCCTCCAGCTCCCCCCAACCCCCTCCAGCTTTGTTTGTTATCTGGAATAAGGGTACCACCTACTGGCCATCAGGATTTTTGTGAAATTATCTGAAAATATCTTTGTTTTCTGCTCAGTGGCACTTATTGCTACCCTATTGATTAAAACAACCTAATTTCCCATCATTTTGTACCATTCTGGGCATGTGGATTNTATATATATAATATATATAATAAAGGTAAAAAACTTGAGACAGATATGAGCAGGAGGCCAACTGTTCTTGCTTTAATATATAGTTTTATTATTGACATCAAAGTCTTATATAAAGGAACAGCTTGATTTCCTTGGTATGAGACAGCAACAGTCTCCAAAACTGCATGCTTACCTACATGGAAATGTAAAAGGATATGGTCTTACCTCTCTCTCTCTTTTAAGGACATAGGAGATAATAAAATCTTCTTGCTTGTGATTTTCAGCCCAGGGGTCTGACCCCATTCGGCACATTTTCTGCCTCTGAAGACTTCATTTCCTGCCAGCATGTGGAGCAGAAAAGAGAGGAGAAAGGAGCTCCATTCAGGAGCAAGTGCCCACAGATACATTATGGAGCATATCAAGAGGAGGGTGATCTAGGCTGGGTCAGGAGAAGCTCTGAACTCACTCTTCTCACTTAGCAAATTCACACTACATATGGAAAACCAATGATCTTTGCCAGTCCCCCATTTAAGGCCAAATTTCTGAAAGTTCACTTTTACATGCCTTAGTCCTGGCCACCCAGAATTTGGGGCATCATGCTGGTGTTTGCAGGGTTTTTTTTTCAATAAAATTCATGGACTGCTAGGTATGTTTACTAATATTGAGACCTTAAGCAGGGGAAAACTAAACCTTTGCTTTAAAATAAGACAAATGAAATCAGCTTCCTAGCAGTGACAAAGGAGACTGCAGACTACTCCTGCACGCCCTTCAGGTGAAAAGCAGAATGGAAGGTGTCACGTTTTTTCTCAAATAAATTTTTATTTTGGTGAAGGCTGTGTATGGAACTGCTTTTGATGCTGTACATAGCACAGAGCTTTTGGGGAGTATCAGTCATATCCAACAGTAGTGGCCTGACTAGGACAGAGTTAGCTTTCCTCATAACAGCTCAATCAGTGCTACAGTTTATATTTGTGTTCAAAAGAATACTGATGACACACTGATGTCATAGCTGTTGATGAACAATGTCTGCACAGCACCAAGGCCACTTCTGCTTCTCACTCTACCCCAAGTCTGATTAGGTTGGAGGTGCAAAACAGATAGAGAGGGAAAAGGCAGACAGCCCAAACTAACCAAAGAGATATTCCATGCCATACAGCATCATCATCAGCCAAAAAAAGGAGGGAAAAGAGGAACTGGTTGGACATTGGTCTACCTGATGGAAGTAGTGAGTGATTGCCTTTGCATCACTTGTTTTGTTTTCTTTCTCTCTTCTTCCATTAATTCTTCATTAATTATGTTGTTTTTTCTTTTTTAAATTAATGGTTAGACACCCAATTTTTTTGTTTTAATGCTCCTTTTCTTTTCTCCCATCCCGCTTCAGTGGAGAATGAATGAGGGCTGTTTGGTGCTTAGCTGCCTACCAATGTTAAACCACAGCACACGGAGAGAACTGAAAAAGCCAGGTGATACTTTTAGAAGCATTGTGGGCCCCAAGATTTCTTAGAGAATAAAAGCATTTCTCTGGTGCAACAGAGCTTAAGGTAATGGAGCAATGTAATACAGTGACATTACAATAGTTTAGAAAGGAAAGAAGACTCATTAAAATGTAGAATATTTGTGAAAATAGCCCCTCACTTAAACAATGATGCTGTTTGTCACTCACTGAACGTTAACATAAAAATATCAAGAATGGATTCATGTTACAAGACACAATTAAGTTGTGAAACTTATCGTCAAGCGATTGAAAAAGAATGACAGCTCCTTACAAAACTGGCAATATCAATAATAACAAAGCCATTCAAAATTACTCTAAGTGTGATAGATCTCATCTTGTCTTCATAAATACCTGTGGCATTAAAATGGTATGGTCTTTTGAGTAATTTTAGCTGCACTTTTCTCTGGATCTGTGTTTCCCGTTTTTTCTTCAGCAATATGGCTTAAACATGAAATTCCGTTCCCAGCAAATTGGAGTCCTTGTCCCACATGCTTAATTGCACTAAGAAAGTGATACCTGTTTGATACAGTACAAATAAATTACTCTAGTCGTGTGCTTCAAAATTAAATTGAAATTACAAAAAAATAAATTCTTAAAGACCCCCACTTATAATCTAGAGAAAATAATGATTTTTACAGAAACACAATTCCAATATTTTTAAAGTTATATCTGACTCCATCTAGAATGTCTCAGGTAGAAGAGTCATGGATATGGAACCACATTTAACAGGCAGTCCCTGTTCATGGAAAGGGCAGCAGCCAGGTATCTGCAAGTACTGGGTGCAGCTATGCATTGTGTCATCCTGGACACAACCCCACTGGAAATAGCAGGCAAAACAAAGTGATCATCTCCCACCATGTATGTGTGGCAACCACTGTGAACATATGCCACGTTCAGCATTTTCCTGATACCACTGTTGAGATCTCTTTCTCCCTGGCACACTGTAAGGGCTCAGCAGCTCTGCACCATCCAAGATCTTCCCCTGCCAGCTGCATTCCCTCTGGCTTTCTAGTGATCAGAAAGAATCCTTCTATCAAGTACATGAAAGGCAGTTGTCACAATGCCAATGCCACAGTTATGTCCACAGTGCTATCTTTGTGCTGTTAGGGCTGGTTAAAATGTGATAGGGAAACATTTTCCCATTTAAAAAAATGACAGTTGTCTGGCCTGGAACACTCTTGTGGACTGGCTGATCTTGTCAAAACTCCAGCAGAAACTGGCAGACAGACTGACCCTTGGCTGTGATCATGTCACTGAGCTCAGCAAGACTCTTAATTCCCTGGAAAGATTTTATGACTTGCTGGTGGCCAAGACTGCATACAGAGCCTGTCTGTAAGTCTGTTTAGGTCCTTCTGCTGCAAACTCCCCAACATCTGCTGATAGCATACCTCAATTCCCCAAATAATTGTCCAGTGAGCATTTGGGATGCCTGAGTATGTAGCTTGTGAGCCTAGCAGGTGGCAAAAAAATAGGTGAGACACTGAGGATCCTAGTAAACATCTCCAAAGCAGAATATTTAGTTCCAGGGTAAAACAAATATCAACATAATTGTTTGGTGCTCTTTTTACCCCTATATTTTTCTAGAAAGTTGGGTTTTTGTTGTTTTTTTTTTTTTAATATGTATTTTATTTCCAATCTTGTTGTGCCCACAATATTTAACAGCATTTGTTAGTGACAACACAGAAAGAACATGGTGACCACAGAGAAAGCACAGATACTATCAGCATATATTGTGAACTCTGGTAACCCATGAATTTTCAGTGCAGTGTAAAATGAAATTTAGCTCCCAAAGTGCATAGGTAATAAGACTAGAACTTTTTCCATAAGATTTTAATCAAAAATTGGTGGGAAAAAAGGCTCCAATAGCACAAATAAGGTAGTCTTGCTAACAATATTTTTGGAAAGAGAACAAAATTAAATTCTACCAATACCTAAAATGTACAGCAGTGGTGTATAGTTTATATGATAAATCTTGCTTGATATTTAGAAATATATTTTGAAGCATTTTATACCACCATATGGAAAATTCTGTCTTGTCTTACAGATCAGATATATTAAGAAATAGTGAAGTATATTTAGTTTTATGAATATCCTTGGGCCCCTTAAAATAAATAATTGAAGCAAATAAATTGAATAGAGAAATGTGAAAATTACATGGTTTAAAGTGATTTGGTGCTCTAAATCCTCAAGAGCCCATTGAAGACAATTAGCACAAGGAAACTAAAACTTTTCAATTATCTAGACAGGTTAACCTTCAAATCTTTGTCTTTCTCTTTACTTCCACCAGATGGTGGTATACTGCAAAAAAAGCTCCTGAAGCCGATTTTTCCTTTCAAAGCCTACAAAGCAAGGGGAAAACATCATCAATTAAAAAGAACACATTGAATCTCTATGAGACAATACAGATTTTACAGAAATGAAGTGCTAATTTTTCAAAGTTATATCTAACCAATCCAGATTTTTGTAGGTATGAAGAGTATGACTTTTCTTCTAGTCTCTTCTTTTTTGTTTAAGATGTCAGATAGCTTTATTTTCAATAGATGGAGTAGGAGAGGTAGATATTCAGAGCAATTATATTTTATCTTTTTTTTTATATTTCATCTTTTAATGTGTTTATATTCCACTTCAGCAGTGATTCCTGACTGCAGGAATCTATTTTCATCTATTTTTTATTAGAAGAATTTGCTGGTTGCATTTCGCTCTCTGTCTCACCTGCAATACCAGTGCACCTTTCTAGTGGATTAAGTGCAAGGCCCTAGGCACTCCAAAGCAAATACTTAAACCTTAATCAGATATCATGATACAACTCTTGAATGAATCCTTTGACAACAGGTCAAGGAAGATTTAACTTTGGCTTAAAGATTGTCCTTGGCTTCAATGCAAGAAGATTCCCACTGATTGTGAAACCATTGCTTCAGCTAACAGATGGGATTGTGTGGAAAGCTGCATCAGCATTCCTACTACCTCCTAGAACTGAGTAACTCCCTAGAAACACTGGATTTTGAAGTCCTTACAGGGTATAAATGCTTTTGCAAGTGGCAGGGAGTGATATGACCTGTGATATTTCAAGATTTACTCTAGGTAATGAATACTCTTACACTTCAAGTATTGTGGTATTGTACTAGAATCTGTACATGTAGACATTTAAGCACTTATGAAAAAAAAAAGCTAAAGGTCTCCTCGTTAAAAAATTTTTATTTGCATCTGAGAATAGAGAAATGTTTTCTTTTATTGAGAAACTGTTATTTAAGCATCTGAACTGAATGGAAGCTCTGTGTTAATGGTTTTAACAAAGGAAAAACTTAAAAGGCAGAATATAATGCTGTTGTCTATGCTTTATTCACTATGTCTCTCCAGGCAGTGCCTTGATATTCATTCATGAGCAAAAATGTTCAGTCTGCTAATCCTTAAGTTCCAGAGGCTGAGCTTGGGGCCCTTGGGAATATGATGTTCAACACAAGTCCTGACACTCCACCCTAAGCTGTGTGGATCTGAAAAGCAGGCTTCAAGCCTGGAGCAGGACTGTTTTCTAATTATCCTCTATTCATGTGAAAGTCAAAGTCTCAGAAGCTAAATGTAATTAAAACAGTTATTCTACCCCTTGGTACCAAACATGAAGCAGCCCAAATTCCCAGCTCTGTCATCCATACGCTGCCAAATTATTATTTTCTGTGTTGACTGCTGCCTTCTCATCTATGTGCTCACCAATAATGCAGATCCTCATAAGACCACTGATTATGAACAGCAGCTATTCATTTGGTCTCTTTACTTTGGATTACAAATTGTCTGCTACACCATAGTATGGCTGAACTCATAGAATTCTCTACAAAATGTCTTGTCTTGCCACTCCTCTCCTCAAGTCTACTGTAGAAACTAATCTACCCCATCCAAAAAGAAGATTAAGGGAAAATACATGTCTGTTTTTTTTCTTTTAAAATCACGTGTTTCTCACAGCTTGGGTCATAGAATTTTTTTAATAAACTCATAGCTTCATTTACATCTGAAAATGGGCCTGAAACATTGGTAAAGCAGGGAATTTAATAAAAAAAACTATGAAAATTTTTCAAGTGAGAATTTACAGTTTATGCACTGCCTTGATTTGTAACTGGTCCATTTGAAATAGTCTGAGTAAATTGCAGCATGCAGAAGGTATGATTTTCTAAAAGGCAGTCTTAATTGACATAGTACAAATCAGACATGCAGACCTATTAGTAACTACAGAAAAATTTATTCCCTACTTTACAACAGGTCAAGCAGTGTCTTGTAACAATAAGGTCTAAAACTGTGCTGTTTATTAAGTTGCTGTAAAAGAAGAAAAGGGAACTACCCTGACAGTCTGTCTCTCTCACTTCCTTTTCTTCTTGTCTTCTCCTTCCCTGCAGGTTATTCACCAACTCACCACTCTCCCCTTTTTCTTTGTTCAAGATTTAAAGGAAGAGTACGCATCTGATAAACAGTATATTGCAAAAATTTTAGTCCCCAGTCCCAGAATTAAATCAAATCCTGAATTTTCCATTGATAGTGTATGAAATCTGATCAAAAAATCAACAGTAATCACAAATCTTATTGGAAGGAAATTGTGATTGCCAGCCCATATTATTATTACCCCGAATTTTATGTGGGGAAAAACATTACATAAAACATCTTTCTCTCTGTCCCTATTTTCTTCATTTAGCTTTAATAGTGACCATTCACTCCACTTTTTATTTGAGTTCCTTATGCTATTTTACCCAATCATCATTTCCAGCTTACAGAAGGCTTTCCTCCTATCACTTTTGCGGCATCTGAGGGTTATAATAAGTCTACTGCTGCCTTAGAAGACTGAAGGTTCTCCATCACCAAATCATTTCCTCTTCTCTCACTTCAAATTTTACGTTCAGTTCATGACCAGTGTTACTGTACAGGACACAGAATTGATTTTCTGAATGTTGGAAGGTGACCATCAGGCAGACAGTTGTGCAGCTCACACCCAAACTAGACAAGATGAGCTATGGGTGATTGTTTTGGCCAGATCTGATAACACAAACAAGAATTATGAAATAATAACTTTTAAAGGGTTTTTTTTACACAAAACAAGCATAAATATTCATTTTTCTGGCCAGGAAAATCAAGTAACATCCCTGTGAAGCTCTTCCTGTGATGAGATGCATCTTAAGAGAAATAAGGCTAAAGAGAATATCATGCAGTGTCTTCATATACAAATGTGTGCTTGTGTGTATTGAATGAATGTCTATCATAGAATGGTTTGTGTTGGAAGGGCCCTTAAAGATCATCTGGTTGCAACTGCCCCTGCCATGGACAGGGACATCTTCCACTAGACCTCAGTGCTCAGAGCCCCATCCAACCTGGCCTTGAACACTTGCAAGAATGGGACACATAGCTTCTCTGGGCAACCTGTTCAAGTGTCTCCCCATCCTCCATAGCAAGGAATTTATTTCTGTGTGTATATGTGTGTATATTTATAAAATAAATACTTTCCATTTATTTGATTTTTTCCCTGCTTCCCCAAGCTGTTTCAACTGGTTGTACAAAGCTATACTGTTTAAATAACATTTAGCTTTATATATCATCAGTCTCAAGGACTGATTATCTGTAATGGTGAATGTGAGCAATCCTTTCTTATTCACACGTATTGCCAAAGGTGCAGGTGCACTCCTAGCAGAAAAGCACTGAAGTGCTTAAGTGAACAAAAATCAGGTTTTTAAGCACTGCACTACCAATATTTTAACACTCGCTCTATCTAAATAAAGACTTATCACAGTAAATGTCAGTTCCTTTCACATCAAGATATGCCTTGGAAAGTCTTGCAAATAGTACATTATGTTTCTTCACACACGACTGAAAGTTGCTAATAAGGCATCAAAAATCTTTTAGCACAGCATTACTTCTTATGCCTTCTGCCTTGTTGAATGTTCAGAAAACATCTTATTTATAATCTACATCCATCCATTTCACAGAAATCTGGATTTCAGGTCCAGGTCAGTGTACCATGCATTGAAGTAGACTGTCTGATTTTCCACAACTATGCTAGATACATGAAGAAAATCTAATTGTTTTAAAGACCAGTTCCAGATTACTTTCTTTCTGAGAATATAAATGTCTAGAGTTTTTCTCTGAACTTTTATCTGAGAAAACAATCTGAAAAAAGCTACCTACAAATATAGGTTTCTTTTCACCTTTCAAGACTGAAATGCCTTATGATAAGGCCTTCACTGTGGATCTAAGCTTTCCTCTGTTCTTTTTTTTATCTCCCCTATAACGGTGGTCCTCTTGTGTGCACACTGGGATGTCTTCTAATTCTGAGAGCAGTGTGACAAAATATTGTAAACTTGCTTGAGACATGGATTCAAGCAACAAGGTTTCTCAAACCTGGGCAGATTGGTGTTGATTATCCCAAGCTATGAACAGCAATCTGTATTTCTGTCTTGTACTGACAGTTCAGGCTTACTGAATGATTCAACTGACTCTGATTTTTGTATTTCTAGACCCTTGCCATGCATTCCTTCCTTTACCTGATCAGCTTTGTTTAGTTGTTCCAGTTTCTGCTTAAAAACTTTCAATTTGAAACATCTCAATTCAAATCTGTTTTTCTTGATTCAAGGGAAGTGTGGGAATGCCAGCCAGATGATTTCCCTTCCCATATACTGATGAGAACTCATCTATTTTTTCAGAATATCCTGTATCTTCTAGTTTATACTAACTTATCTATACTTTAGTTCTTAGCCAACACTACAAAAGCAAGACTTGGTATTATATTCCCTTTTCTCTTTTTCCCCTCCCTTATTTCCTCCCTCCAAATACATACAACCCATGCCTCAGCCAGCTCTGGCACTCTTTGGTTGGAACTAGACAGGAAGAATATCCAGCTAATATCCTTGCACATTTTTTCATGAAGTCCCTTACCTATCTGCATTTTGCTTCTCATTTGTCTTCCCTTATAGCACCTTTCAGTTCAACACTGTAACTCAGGAATCTAAAACCACAGAGGTAAAGTGGAGGGGCATGGGATAGTTATAAAAAAACCCAAATTTTAATGTTCACGACTCCCTTGTTTTCTAAAGGTCAGGTCTTGTAATAATAACTATTAATTTCACTATTAAAAAAATCTGAAAAATCTGCCTTCAGTAAATGAACTTTTAAGCAGAACTGAAGTATTTGTCAAGGATTTCATCTTCCAAACAGCTGCAGTTTTAGCACTTCAGTGCCTTTGCATATTAAAGACAAGAATTTAGAAATACCTTTGCTCTGTGTGGTGTTGTTTTTTGATCCCTTCTTTTAAACAGAACAAAAGGCAAGTTGTCTTTTCTCCAAGCAGCTATTTATTTAAAAGATCATTAAATAAGATACCAAAACACAACAACTTCTACGGTATATGATTATATAACTACCTTAAGGACTTAGTAGTACACAAAAACAATCAAGATATTTCATTCATAAAAGACCCATTGAATAAACTGTTTCTAAGATCTTCTCTATATCTGCTAAAAAGTAGAAAATATTTAATTTTTTTTCTTTTTTTTTTTAGGACAAGAATGCTTGGGTTTTAAGCATAGAGTTTATGAATTAAAAAAATTTGTCTTTTTGCATCCTAATAAAAGGCTTTAGACTACTAGATTATAGGAAAAGTTTTTAAATACATATAAACAATAGATTTGAAAAAAATTCAAGGAACAATGCCATTCATTCCAGATAAAATGATTCCCAAGTCATATTACTCTGTAAAAACTTTAAGAAAATAATGCACAATAAAGCACATACTAGTTCTTCTTTCTTTCTTTCTTTCTTTCTTTCTTTCTTTCTTTCTTTCTTTCTTTCTTTCTTTCTTTCTTTCTTT